>CATIWO010552661.1:0-25541 GCA_949673435.1 Macaranga tanarius | reverse complement strand
ATCAGATTGCTTGCAAATTTATGGAGAAATTTGAAAATTTGCGGTAGTGGCAATTTCGTAATTACGGGCAACTTTGGAGTTTCGGATTTTTGCGTTTTTAAAGTCCAGTTTCATTGGAAACGGGCCAAGGATTCAAAGTCACAAGCTCCTATGGATTTTGTCCAAAATTCATCGTTTAGGCCTTCAAAATTGTGTTTTAGTATTTTTTGGACTTTTTCGTAATTTTCTTTTATTATTTCAATTAGGTTTAGGGTTTTCTATTTAAGGATTTTTATGTTATTTTTAGAGTTAGTTTTTGTTGATGAATTAAATTTTCGTTTATTCCAAAATTCTGTAAATTTTGTTGCCTATTCGTGCGCGAATCAACAATCGTTAATATTTATCCTTTGAAAGCTTCCGCTACATCAATTCTGAATATTTTGTCAATTTATAAAGATGAATTGGGCCAAAAAATTAACTATGATAAGTCTGGGATTTCTTTTAGTAAATTTGTGGAGGAAGAAAGACAATAATTTATTTGTCAGCATCTTCAGATGAGGCCTGTTGAGCAACATCAGAAATATTTGGGGTTACCAACGGCAGTGGGGAAAAAAAGAAAATTATTTTTGGTTTTTTAAAAGAGCCGTTGTGGAAAAAACTCAAAGGATGGAAGGAGAAGTTTTTGAGTAGGGCGGGTAAGGAGATTTTAATAAAATCAATTGCACAACCTATTCCTCAGTATATTATGAGTTGTTTTTCATTACCTATGACTTTTTATGATGAGTTGCAACGAATGATAAGTCACTTCTGGTGGGGTGATATGTCGGATAAAAGGAAAGTTCATTGGCTTAGCTGGGATAGAATTACTTCTGCCAAAGCTACTGGACGGTTAGGATTTCGGCAATTACATCAGTTTAATGAAGCTTTTCTTGCTAAGCAAGGTTGGCGATTGGTATCAAATCCTTGCTCTCTTTGTGCTAGGATTTTACAGGCTAAATACTATCCTCGCCACTCATTTTGGGATGCTACGATTGGGTATAGACCAGGCTATGTCTGGCAAAGTATCTTGAGTGCTAGATCTCTTCTAGAAGCTGGAACTTACTGGCGTATTGGAGATGGTAGGACAGTCCAAGTTTGGCAAGATCGTTGGGTTATTGGGGTTAATGGTATGAAACCGTTGGTTCCAAAGGAGTTGCCTATTAATGCATGTGTTTCAGAATTAATTGATCCAGATACAAGGAGATGGAATATTTCGTTACTTCGATGAATATTTCTTCCGTTTGAAGTAGATGCTATACTTCAGCTGCCTATCAGCTATCGGTTGCCCCTTGACTCTATTTTTTGGACATTAACACGAGATGGCTGCTATTCTATTAAAACTGGCTATCGTCTTACAGGTCAACTTCGTTGTTACAATTCCTTGTCAGGCTCTTCATCATTTTCTGTAGTTAATAATGTGTGGAAAATTACTTAGAAGCTTAATATAGCCCTGAAGGTATATTTCTGTGGTGAGTTCTTCATGATTCTTTGCCTTGTATGTTGAATCTTCAGAAGCGTGGTTTATCTATTACTCCTGGGTATGTGTGCTGCAACGTAGCTATTGAAACTCCTCTTCACTTATTTAAAGACTGTTCTTAGACACGAGGTCTGTGGTTAGTTTCAATGGTGGGTCTTCGAGTGGATCAGATGCTAGTTACTTCTTTTGAAGCTTAGTTCATCATGCTGTTTAAGCAATGTGGTCAAAGGAATTTGGAGTATATTGTTTATATGTGGTGGTGCATTTGGTTTAATCGGAATCAGATACAGCCAGGGCAGCCTGGAATGCTTGTGAGTTCAGTTCTTTCCATGGCTTCTCTCAAACTCTCGGAGTTCCAGTTGATCCATCGGAATTCTTTAAATTTGCCACCTGCCTGCGATTTGCCTCAGTGTCGCTGGGTACCTCCTCCTTTAGGAACTGTCAAGATTAATTCTAATGTTACTACAGATTCAGCAGGTAAGGCTATGGTTTTCGGTGTTATAGCTCGGAATGTTAATGGTAGTGTTATTTTCTCTGCTGGAAAAGTGGTGTCGTCGGGCTATGATGTTGAGGAAGGGGAGTTACAGGCATTGTTTTATAGTTTATGTGTGGCGAGGGATGCTGGATTGCAGGCTGTTATGTGTGAGTTAGATTCTCAGTTGGCAATATCGCGACTTCAACATCCAGGAGCTGGTTCTTCTATTCATGATTTAATATCTGATGATATTCACTCGATGGCGAAGAAGCTCTTCTCCTCTGTTAGCTTCTCTTATATGTCTCATATTTCTAATAACATTGCTCATCTGATTGCAAAACATATTTTTCAGACTAAGGAAGACTTTCTGTCTCTGTATGATTATCCTTCTTGGATTGCTGATGATATTTGTAGGGATTTTCCCAGTTCTTTTGTTTAATGCATTTGGTTTTCTCAAAAAAAAAAAAAAGACGTTATTCAAAAAAATATATTAATTAAAAAAAATAAGTAAATGTTATAAAATGTAAAAAAATATCGTTGTTAGTTAAATTTAAATAGAAAAGGACATTTAAGTAATTATAATTAAATAGATAATGATTATTAAATAATTATATTAAATACATCATAAATTATTTTGTAACTATTAGAAACTAATGATTAATAGTTATGTCAAATAACCTCAAAATTAAACTAAATATGTTTATTATAAGATTTAAAATATAAAATTTAATATAAATAAATCATAGATTTTCACACCAATATGAAAATCAAATTGTATTTTTTTTGGAAGAACCATAGCACCTTCAGAGAGAGCACCGGGGCATCCCAGCTATGCTGGCACCTCCTTAGTACCAACATCACACAACCATACTATGAAATTTAATAATAAAAAAAATAAAAGATTACAAGAGTTAATACAACCATCAAGGCAAAATAAGAGCAAGAAAGGAAGCTAAGAAAATCTAAAATGCTGAACAGACATAGCATCATCTCTAAGTAATTGATCACACTCAAGCGGATAAGAAGACTACCAAGTTTCAGAACTCAAAGAAATAGCCATAGAGGCAAGCTTATCGGCAACTGCATTGCCTTCCTGAAACACATAACTGATATGAAACTGAAGCTTGTTGAATGATGAAAGAAAATGATGCCAATCCTTTCGAAGAGACCAAGGAATATCAGAACTTCTATTGCGTACCAAATGAACAATATAAGAGGAATCACTTTCAATCCATAAAGGACTGAGATTAAAGCGAATGGCATAACGAACAACTATCATGACTGCTGTTATTTCAGCTTCAAAGGCAAATTTAGATCCTAAAGGGGCAGCAAATGCACCCACAGAAAGACCATTAAACAAACGAAAGATACCTCCAGTACCAGCCAAGCCCGGACATCCCTTGGCAGACCCATCTACATTGACCTTAAATCAATTAGGAAGTGGTGGAGTCCAACATAATTCACACAAAATCGGAGCTGGTTTGGCAATACCAGAAATTCGAAGATGTTGAAGTGTTAACAAGTCTGATTGAGCATTATTCATAAATCCTACCTTAAAGCACTCTGCTTCCTTTATACATTTACAAAGACTACGAATAGAAACATTTAGCGGTATAAAATGATGCTGAAAAGAAGCTTGATTTCTTATTTTTCAAACTAATTAAAAATAAGAAAGCACACCAACCCACCATAAAGCCGACAACTGAGAAGAAAAACTAACCTCTATAGCCACTTTGTAGAGATCCAAAGGAGAACCCGAGATGGCAAAACGAACACTGAAAAGGTCCTAAAGGGCTTTTCATAAAGCCGTAGTATAAGGACATGAAACTAACACATACTAGATGGCTTCCAAAGCCTGAAGACAAAGCCGACATTGCAAAATAAGAGTCAAGCCTTTCTTTTGAAGATTATCATCAGATGCAATGCAAAGAAGAAAGGCGCACCAACAAAATAAGGAGTAACTAAGAGGTAAGAAATAACTCGAAAGATCTCAGCCACAAGCAACCTTAGGGGAGGAAAATCAGAATAAATTATAAGCCCAGCACGAGGCAAAGGAACCTTTAAGGGAAAAATGCCAAACAAATTGGTCATAATTGGAAGAAGAAAAAATAACACTATGGAGATCATTGATTACCTCCGGAAGGGCATTTGCAAAATCATCCGAAAAATGCCAAGCATCATCCCAATAAAAGTCAGTAATAGAAGCCATAAGAAATTTATAATTCTTTAAAGGAATTCCCACCTTTTCCGTTATAGAGTAACTAAGGAAGTTTGCATTCCAAAAATTCAAATTGGAATTGGTATAAGGTAACCATTGAGCTGTTGATTGAAGAGCACTATAAACAACCTTAATCGAAGCCCAAATAGAAGAGCAAATATAGGAAACTCGAGGAGATTATACCTTAAGAAACCCTACCGAAGAAAATTATAAACAAAACTTAGATTGCAACAAAGCTTCTAAGCAATGTGACTAAGGAGAGCTTGATTGAAGTAATAAAGATGCTTCAAACCCAAACTATCCTCATCAATAGGAGCATAACATTTATCTCAGCTAACCATTTCCAATTTCTTGTAATGAATTGAACCAGCCCATAAAAAATTCCATATTGCTTTCTCCAAGCACTTAAGCAAAGAACCATGCCATTTATAAACCATAAAATAATGCAAGAGAGATCCATAGATAGTAAACTTAATCAGAGCTAGCCTACCAAACATGGAAAGAGAATGGCCTTTCTAAGAATCCATTTTAGCGATCACCCGATCAGCAATCTGCTTCAACCATTTAGCTTTTGGAGCACTAATAAACATTAGAACACCAAGATAGGTAAAAGGAAAATTCCCAGCACGTATACTAACTTTGGAATGAAGAGAATTGGCCCGTTGAATAGAGACACCTTTGCTCAAAAATATTTCATATTTCTCCCAGTTAACCACTTGACTTAATAACAATCCATACTCTTTAAAAACAGAAGAGAGTAGATCAATGTTGGGACGAGAAGCCTTGCAAAAAATTAAAATGTCATCCGTATAAAAGAAATGAGAGGGACAAATGAGATTATCACCACTAACCATAGGAGACAATAAACCTGAATTAACTAAGTGAGAAAGCTTTCTACTTAAAAAATCTTCAGCTAGGCAGAAAAGCAAAGGAGAAAGTGGGTCACTTGTGGAAAATAACCCTGTTGATTGCCATTAATAAGAACAAAGAGTCTTGCATATTCAAAAACCATAGATATCCAATCACAAAATGTCTGAGAGAAACCACAATTCAACAGAACAACCTGAATAAATTCCCATTCTAAAAAATCAAAGGCCTTTCTAATATCAATCTTTAAAGCCATATTCCTACCCCAACAATTGCCATTCATAATATTAAAGCAATTTGAAGCAACAACAATATAGTCTTCAATATAGCGACACTTAATGAAACGAAATTGATTAATAGAACCCAATATGTCAGCCAAAATCTTAGTAATAATCTTAAAAAGGAAATTACTAAGGATGATAGGATGAAATTTATCCACAGAATTGGCTCTCGAAAATTTCAGAATGAGAACCATCAGGTTAGAATTAAGACTATTAGATAGAGAACCTATTGCAAAAAAATGATGAATGGCATGACAAACATCCAAACCCACAATATCCCAATAAGAGTGAAAGAAGTGACTTGTAAACCCATCAGGACCAGGAGCACTGTATGGATCCATGTCAAAAACAACAGTCCAAATAAGATCATGGGAGGGCATCATAGTAAGCATTATATTATCTACCTCAGAGACTAATAAAGGAATTACCTTCTTAACATCGGAAAGGTCTCGAGGGTATTTATCTGACGAGAATATATTAGAAAAATACTGGACAATATGATTATTGATGACTGAAGTATCATTATACAAAGTACCATCAATCAATATCAAAGTACCAATAGCTTGAGAATGATGCCTAGCTAATAGGCTGTGATAGAATTTTGAATCTCTATCACCGCCCCTAAGCTAGTGAATATGACTCTTATCCTTTAAAAGAGACTAATGTTTAGAAAGTTGAAAAGATAAGAGATTATTGGCTTCAAGCTCCCTATTATGAAGATTCTCTAAAAACTTATTCACCTCCAATTCTTGTTGAATCATTAGAAGATTTTGCTTAGCTTGAGCAATAAGATTATCCACATGACCAAAAACATTTCTGTTCCAATGGTAGAGAAAAGATCTCAAAAGCTTTAATTTATATTTGATAGAGAACATTAGATTATCCGAAGAAGGAAGAGAGCTCTAAAAAGCTTTAACCGAAGGTAAAAAATTTTCATGAGTGATCCACATTTAAAGAAATCGAAAAGGTCTAGGCATAGCTGACAATTAACGACAATTAAGATAAATGGGATTGTGATTTGAATAATAGCGTGCTAGAGCATGACACTCAATAGAATTCCAGTTCTGAAAAGAAGCTTCTGTGCAAAGGGCACGATCAAGGCGAATATCAACCCGATGAATACCTACTCTCTTATTAGTCCATGTAAATGAAGGACCCTTAGTATTAAGACATGTCAAGTGACATCTAGCCATGGTAGAGACAAAATTATAGCAAGAACAGGTGTTAGGGGCATTGCCTGATTTCTCATGGGCACCAAAACATGCATTAAAGTCCCCTAGAACAAACCAATTATCCGAAATCAAAAAAGAGATGTATTCTAATTCAGCCCATAGATGCCGACGAATAGAAGCTAACACACTACCATAAACATAAGTAATGAACTGAGAATGATTAAAAAATTAACATTGCATCGTAACATGTTGATTAGAGCTTGAAAAAATTTTTATATTTCCTGCACCTAGCTCATTAGAAACCAATAAGCAAAGATGCAAAACAGTAGTTAAAGAAGAAGCCACAAAGGACATATTAAGAGATCACCAAAAATTACTATGAATAGAATCAAACACCACTTTAGGTTTCGTAATGCATACAAAAGTAGGCTTGATAGAATGACAAAAATCATAAAGTGCACTTTGGGTGGCTGAGTTGCCTAACCCTCTACAATTCTAGTATAAGACATTTATTGGGATGTATTGGAAACTGACCTTATTTAAGGTTTGTTACCTGTGAGAGAAGGAACCATCTTTTGCTTTCCCTTCTTTTTCTTTTTTACATAAGCTAATTTCCAATTATCTACATTATCAGCAAGGTCAGCCCAAGATTGATGAGTAACAATGGCCATCTCATTTTGAGTAAATTCTTAGTTTGCCGGAGTTAGAATATCTGAACTGGATAGTAAATCGGTATCAGTTTATACTGTTAGAACAGTGGCATTTTTATGAGAAGTAGTAGGTGCTATTAAAACATTAACATTATCATATTCGTGATCAATAGCTGAAGCATCTTTTTTCAGAGTCACGTAATTTTTGGAATTGAAACCTGATGGGTTGGAGCTGAATGATCACCTGGTATCATTTCCTCAGGGAACTGGGCAGCATTTGGCACACTTAATTTACATTTTGGGTGCCATTCCTTGCGAGTTTTTGATCTTCCGCGAGAAGCATCTCGCGTATCAGCTGTTGAAAGTTGAGGTAATTTTTCTCGACTCTAAGCAAGATGGCATGAAGATACGCCATATCTAATGCAATTACAGGTTTGACAAAATTAAGGAAGATTCTCATAGACAACGTCTATGTCAAAGAGCATTTCGTTGCAATCAATCATTAAAAGATATTGAAGAGTATAAGCCAAATTAACATCAACCAAAATTCTTGTAAAGTGACTAAAATCCCCATCAATGGTGGCTTTGTCAATTCGAATTAGAGTTCCATTATTACGTGCAATATCCACCAGAATTTAGGGATCCCAAAATTCCCAAGGAAGATGATAAAGCCGATTCCATAATTAGGTGGTGGTTGATTTTTCCTTATAAGGATCAAAGCCAGGAGTCCATTGTTGAATTCGGATGGTCCCAGGCTTCAAATAAATGGAACCCCGATTCCAAACCATCTCCTTAGAAGCTACTAAATGTAAAAGAACCTAATAAAACCCTTAGCCCAGAGAGATCAGATGCCAATCTTCTGAAAGGTTCTACAGAAGATAATTTGTCTTTGAGTTTGGCAAGAGGCCAAGGTAACTCACCTTTCCCCAACACTAGTTTGGCAATTAAAGAATATTGACACAAAGCGATATGCTTGTTATAAACCTCACTATTAGCTTTAATTGCTTGATAAACTTCTTGTTTTGGAACAGTAGGAGTCGACAGTAGAACTGTTGCATTGGTGGTAACCACTGATGCAAAAGACCTCTTAGGCACTTCAGCAGGGATGATAATTTATGTTTTGTGCATGGGAATCATGGGATAAAAAGCCGTATGGCAAGAACAAAGAAGAGTGGCCCACATAGGTGTCAACATGCATGAGATCATGATTTCGATAGGAATTGGACGGAGGATGACGTATCGGCTGTGATATAGTGCTGACAGAGAAACCCTAAGTCCTCATCCAATCTTTTTAAAAATAATTATATTTATTAAATTAAATTGTATTAACTAATATGAAAACTATACTTCTAATAGACAGAAATGTCCAGAAATTCTACATTTATATAGTTTGGATTGCATTCAGTTTTGTTGATATATAGTTCTCAACGATTAACTCTAGTCTGGCTTGAATTGGTTTTGAGCTAGAATCAGACTTCTTATTCCTTATCTACACCATAATTTAGATTGGACCGTTTAAAAGATGCAGGTTACATGCGAAGTACATTCATTCTATTTATAGCTGAGATTTAACTACTATTTTTCTTATATTACACCAATTTGATTTAGAAAAAAATACCTCTAACATAAACAAAAAAATTGTCTTATACACACACACACACACACACACACACACATACATATATATATCATTGAAATGGACATATTTTATAAATTAGGAAGAAGTTACATCATTATGCAAAACATGCTCTTGCAAATAGGATTCCAAACAAGAAGGAACTTGAGAATTGAAACAAAAACACAAAAGAAAAGATTGGGACTTAGCCTAACATGCTAATTAATGAGAACATTATTATAAGCCCGAAGAACAAACTGAAATAGAACCTAAGAAAAAAAATGAACAGCAAAACCAAATTTCATCTAACACATGCTCTAGAGGAGAAGAGCAACTAGGTCTGCCCTTTAGCATGGTAATAATGTGGGGAAATTATTTTTTGCTAGATAAAATGAGATTTACAAAAATAAATAAAAGATGAAGTGTATACTATAATATAAAGGCTGTTTAGCCTACCAAAAATAAAAATAATAATAAGGTGGTTAAACCAGCTAATGGATGTGTAAATTAGGAGGTAAAATCTACCATAAAATAGAGAGGAAAAATAAAATATGACACCAATATTTTTTTACGTGGAAATTTTATAAACGGAAAAACTACGGGACCTAGTTTAGTTAAATCCTCTACTATAAAATAATAGGATTACAATTACAACCATGAATTTATGGTTCACCCTCACATATTGGCTCTCAAAATAATATATATATATATTTCATTCTTTTCTCTCCATACAATAGAGAAGCTCAATAATTTTTTTATTCACCCGCGACTACACACTGTCACAAAAATCCTTAATTTTCACTCACCCAAAACAATTCCTCGTGCAGTAGAGAGCTCCCTATTTCAACACTCTCAATTTTTCTTTTTTACTCTACACACCCTAATTACCATGCATGGCTATTTATAGCCATCTTTGGATGTAAAAGTATATAGTGCATTTAAGGCATTAAAATTAGGTGTTGAAATTTTTACATTCATTTATTTTTTTACAAACTTTAAAACTTGTGGGTCCCCACTTACAGACGGGACCCACCATTAAATCTCCCCTTATGCCTCAAGTAGGGCATGGAAATAAGGCTACTTTCTCTGAGCAAAATATTAATTTCTCTGAAGTCAAAACTTTAGTCATCATATCTGATCCATTGTTGTCAGTATGAATTTTCTCTAATGAAAACATCTTCATCTCCAATACATCACGAATCCAATAGTACCATATGTCAATGTGCTTTGACCTTGAGTTGAATTCTGAATTCTTATTGAGATGGATTGCACTTTGACTGTCACAATATAAAGTAAATTTTTCTTGTTTTAGACCCAACACTTGTAGGGATTTCTTCATCCACAAGAGTTCTTTAGCAGCTTCTATAGTGGTAATATATTCAACTTTAATGGAAGATAGAGCAACACATTTTTATAATTTTGATTGTCAGGACACTGCTTATCCTATGAATGTTATCATATACCCAAAGAGGGACTTTTTGGTATCACTAACCATATCTACATCTGTATGTCTACATAATATAGATTTACTATCACTAAAGTATAAATAAACTTTAGAAGTACCTCTGAGATATCTGAGAATCCATTTAACTACATGCTAATACTCCTTGTATCATGTCCGCACCTGAATAATTAAAGTTATTTTAGGTCAAGACTAAATTATAAGAAAAATAAGTTTAGAGGAAGGACTTAATTAAAAAATATTAAGTTAAGAGACTAAGTTGCAAAATGGCATAAACCACCATTTTTGCAGATAAAGAAGAAGAAAGGGAGAGGCTGTACCGAAGGAAGGAGAAGGAAAAAGAAGGGGAGGAACCTACATTTTTGGTGAGTGGATTTCTTTTCTTTAATTCTCTATTTTTCATACTGATTTTTGGTTTATTTGGCAATTGATTTTTAGTATGTTATCAAAATTTAAAAATTTGAATGTTACAGCAGTAGGATCAGGCGGCGCCTGATTGTATTGAGGTGGCACCTTAATGCACTAAGGCGATGCCTCAGCCCTTCTTATGCCCTCAGGCGTCTCAATGGGCACTAAGGTGACGCCTCAGTAGGTCAATAAGGCGGTGCTTTAGTGACTTGATGGTGATCAGGCAGTGCCTCAGTGGGCATAGAGGTGGCGCCTCTGTACTGTGCCGACTCCTTAGTAGTTCAAAATGATGTTTTAAGTTATTTTCTGATCAGTGTTTAACCCAAATTTGTAATATACATGATTTAAGAAGTAAATACATAGTTTGATTTAATCAGAAACATAAATAATTATGAAAATATGGTGATTTTGTAAGCACATGTACATTGAAAGAAAATGTTGAAGTAAGACCGTACCCGATGTACGACTAGGTTTTATGAGACATAAAACTGTGTCCCGAATACATCAACTCACGAGTGAATAATTTAACGATGAGCATCAGCTCATATGGTATTATAGTAAGTCCATGTCGGGGACATGACAGGGTTGGTAGATGAGTATAGCCGATGCCTGGGGCCGGCTATATATCTTACCCTATAGATTATGAGCTAGTAAATGTGTATAGCCGATACCAGAGGCCGGATGCACATGTTACCTTATAGATATACATTGGTAAATATGTATAGTCGTTGCCAGGGAACGGGTGCACAATTTACCTTATAGATGTAGGGTTGGTGAGTGTGTATAGTCGTTACTTGGGGACGGATACACATACTACCCTATGGATGTAAATTGTTTAAAATATATAAGTGTGTATAGTTATTGCATGGGACCGGGTATACATTCTCTTTTGTAAATGTAAGACCATCTCTGAGGTATATGTATAGCTACTGCCTGGGGCCAGACACATATATTAATTAGAATTTAGTATTTGAGTTATTATTGGCCTGAGTGTTGATCATATTTAAGTTGTTGTATGCATACTAACTTTTTTTTGTTATTGCATTCGGTGTAATATTGGATTATACTATGTCTAATATCACTGCAATATATGTACAATTTACTTTGACAGTGCTATTATGATATTATTCTAAGTTGTGTATTTGAGCTTTCCTCTATTGAGATATCAAGATTTATTAAAATATTTTGTTTTTTGATAATCTATTCACTCACTGAGTATTTTCCCTCGGAAATACTCACCACTCTTTTTATTTAAATTTTTCAGAGCTGAGTGGTTGTCTGAAAGATATCTAGATATATAATAGGTGAAGCGGAAGTAGTAAAGAATCTCAAAAGTATTGTTTAGTTTTGATATTTGGTTATCGTACGATATCGATTTAAACAATTGCATATTATGGAGTGTATCGTGAAATTTGTGTATAATATAGAAGAAGTAAATTTAGAAAAAGTTATCTTATAACACATATTAGTGGTATATTTTATATTTATATGAATAAGTTATAAGTGTTAACTAGTTAATGGAATAGAAAGAAGTAATACTTAGCCACATCAGTACTTAAGTTAGGAAGATCAAGTGTGCGACCTTCTAATAAGAGTATTAGTGGGGTTAGGTGTTACACCTTGCCAGGATTGGAGAGAAATCTGCTAATAACTCCAATTGCGTGAGCAATATCTGGCCTTATACATACTATAGTATACATTAAGCTATCAACATCTGATGCATAAGGCACTTTCTTCATTTCTTATTTATCTTTCTCACTTGTTGGATATTGCTGAGAACTTAGCTTAAAATGTCCTGTAAGAGGAGTGCTGACTGGTTTAGAATTACTCATGTTAAATCTCTCCAATACCTTTTTAATGTACTTTTCTTGAGACAACCATAACATTTTGTTCTTTCTGTCATGAAGGATTCTTATGCCAAGAATTTATTTTGTCGCTCCTAAATCTTTCATAGTAAATCTTTTACTTAACTCCAGGTTCATGCTGGCAGCTAACCGAAGTGCTACTCAGATCGAAGACATTTTCACAACCGGTAAAAATATTTCTTCAAAATCAATGCCCTTTTTCTGTCTGAAACCTTTTATAACCAGCCTTGCCTTGTACCTTGGTTGTGAGTTACTTTATTCATGCTTCAATTTAAATACCCATTTATTTTTGAGTGCCTTTTTGCCTCTAGGAAGTTGCACCAGTTCAAAAGGTATGATTATCTTGTAAGGGTTTTATCTCTTCTTGCATAGCCTCTACCCACTTTTTTTGTGTTCCCCTGAAATAGCTTCTTTATAGCATTCTAGTTCTCCTCTTTCAATAAATGTCATATACTCATTTGAAAGATATATGTAACTTTTTACTCAGCCTCTAGCTGATCTTCTTAAATTAGGTTGTATGATAGGAGGATCATTAGCATATTCCTCACCAGCTCCCCCTTCATCGCCTTCTTGTAAGGCTCCCCCTTTATTGTGACTCGTAGGTAGAGGAACTGGCTCCAGATTTAGTGGATATTCTTCTATTTGCTGAAACTCCACTTTTTTCTTGATATCTTCAATAGTTTAATTTTTAAAGAGGATAACATCTCTGCTTTTAATAATCTTTTTGTCAATAGGATCCCAGAGTCAGTAGCCGAATTCTTCATGAGCATAACTTAAGAAAATACTTCCTTAATTTTTCCATCAAGTTTAGTTCTTTCATCTTATGGAATACAAATAAAAGCTCTGTAGCCAAAAACTTTAAAATGCCTGTAAGAAATATCCTTCCCTGTCCATACTCTTTGTAGTATGTCGCCATTAAGTAGAACTGAAGGTGATAGGTTAATTAAATCAACTATAGTTCTCATTACCTCTCCCTGAAAAGAGTTTGGCAATTTTGTATTTGAAAGCATGCATCTAATTCTTTCATAAATTATTATATTCATTCTTTCTGTAACACATTATATTGTGGTATTTTTAGTACCGACTTCTCAAGCTTGATGCTAAATTTTCTACAGTATTTTTTAAATAGGCCCTTGTATTCACCACTATTGTCTGTATGAACACACTTTAACTATCTTACAGTTTCTCTTTCCACCTTCATGTGGAATTCCTTGAAAACTTCTAACATTTGATCTTTGGATTTTAGGGCATAGGCCCACAAGTTTCTAGAGCAATCATTAATGAATGTTATGAAATACAAGGCACCACCTTGTAGTTTGCATCGTGCACACATCAGTATGTACCAAATCAAGAATATTTGGTTTTCTTAATGGTGTAGAACTTTGGAATGCAACTCTGTGCTGTTTTCCATCAATGCAATCAATACAGGTCTGTAGAGGTACCCTTTTGATTTCGAGTAAGAGATCTTTCTTTGATAGCCTCTAGAGCCCTTTCTCACTTATATAACCAAGCCGTTTATACCATAGCTCAATTGGAACTTCTTTCTCCACTACATTTGTCTAGTTTTTCTGTAGCTTTTCTTCTATTGTGTAGAGCGAGTTAATTTTATTTCCTTTAGCAATCCTTAAAGTACCTTTGGTAAGCTTCCATTTCTGTCTATAAAAATAACTTTTGTAGCCTTCATCATTATGCTTTTCGATGGAGATTAAATTTAGCTTGATATCTGAAACATATTGTACATTTTTGAAGAGCAATTCACAACTAGTATTGGTTTTCAGATGGACATCCCCCATGCTTATAATTTTAGATGCTCTATTAATTTCCATATACACTAAGCCAAAGTCTCCAATAACATAGGATGAGAAATTATCCTTCCTTGAAGTGACATAGAAGGAGGCACCTTAGTCAACCATCTAAGTTTGATATTGATATGTGAGAATAATAATATTTTCATCTAGGATGATTTCAACTTCATCTTTGGCTGCTGCAGTGTTTGCTTGTGAGGCTTCTGCTAGTTTTATTTCTTGATATTGTGCTTTCTATTTTTTGCACTCCTTTTTGAAAATGTCCAGACTTACCGCAATGATGATAAGTAATGTCTTTTCTTGACTGAGATTTTGATCGATCCCTTTGTTGCTTCTGATGAGATCTTTTATGCCATTCTTATTTTTCTAAGACATGAGCTTCAGACATTTTACCATTTTCCTTTCATCTGGATTCTTCATTAAGCAACCTATCCTTCACTATATCCAAGGTCACCTTTCCATTTAGAGCTAAATTTGTAACTGATAGAAAAAGTGTATTCCAACTTTTTGGCAGAGAAATCGGTAGAAATATGGCCAATTGATTGTCATCAAATCTATAGTTTATCGTTGAGAGTTGATCTATAATACCTTCAAATTCATTGATTTGTTCTGACATACTGCTACTATCTTTGTACTTCAAAGTAATGAGGCCTCGTATCAAATTGGGTACGTTTTGTGCACTTAATTGCACGTACGTGTTCTCTAATTTTTTTCCACAGTTTCTTTGGCAACACTTTACAAAATACTTCTATCAATCCATTGTCTGATTTGAGCTGCACACTTCCTATTGAGCACTTCCCATTCTTCATCTTTCATATCCATCGGCTTGCCAACTACTGCATCATTAATAGTTTTGATAGGCTACCATAGATCTTTCATATATAAGAGATCCTCCATCATTGACTTCCAAGCTGAGTAATTTGTTGGAGTCAGTTTGAATATATTGTATGTATTCTCTATTTTAATTTAGATAAAAATTTCTAACTAACCTGACTCTGATACCACTTTATTGAGAAAATTATTTTCTATTAGATAAAATGAGATTTATAAAAATAAATAAAAGGTGAAGTGTACACATATATAAAGGCGGCTTAGCCTGCCAAAAATAAAAATAATAATAAGACAGTAAAACCAGCCAGTGGGTGAGTAAATTAACCAGCAAAAGCGGTTATAAAATAGAGAGAAAAAATAAAATATGACAACAATATTTTTTATGTGGAAACCTTATAAAACGAAAAACCACAAGACCTACTCCAGTTAAATCCTCAATTATAAAATAATGGAATTATAATTACAACTATCAATTTATAGTTTACCCTCACAAATTGGCTCTCAAAATTATATATATATATTCTTTCTCTCCATACAATAGAGAAGCTCATTAATATTTTTATCCACCCCTACACCCTCTCACAAAAAGCCTCTCAATTTTCACTTACCCAAAATAATTTCCTCATGCAATAGAGAGCTCTGTATTTCAACACTCTCAATTTTTATTTTTCACTCTACACACCCTAATTACCATGCATGGCTATTTAAATCCATCCTTTGATGTAAAAGTAATGGTGCATTTATGGCACTAAAATTAGGTGTTGAAATTTTTATTTTCCTTTTTTTTTTGCAAACTTGAAATCTTGTGGGTCCCCACTTGCAAGTGGGACCCACCTATTATAATGGTTAAAGAATCACTCTCAACCTCCAATCTCCTAAAAAATAAGATTTTTCCATTTGAACACCCAGTAAAACCGCTTTAGCTTTTGCCATATCAATTGACCAATTCCTTAACAATTGTTGTCCCCTACAAAACTATAATATTTCTTATATCATTGTAAAGCACACAGCCTAATCCAGCTCCACCCCACTCAGAATAGACAGATGCATCTACATTTAGTTTGAATGAATTATGAGGATGTGGACTCCATTTGTCTCGATGAAGAGAACCTTGCTACTGAAGTTTATGACCTTGGAACAGATATAAGAACTACATTGAAGAATTAATTAAAAAGGTTGCTAACATCTCCTTATGTTAAAAAATCTTATGATTTTTGGCAGTCCATAAAAGCATAATAAACTGAAGTGATTCCATCAAGAGCCGTCAACAGATTCCATAACCAATCAATAAAAGAAGAAAATAGTGAACAATCAGAGAACAAACCTAATTTTGAACTAAACCATACACTTTAGGCAAAAGGACAATCTAATAGAATATGATGAACATATTCGAAACTACCACAATGACAACATGGATTTGTAGCAAATATACCTAGATGCTGAATTTGCTCCTACACTAATAAAGCTGAGGATACTTCCTTCTACATAAAATGCTTTACTTTTGGTAGCACATTTAAGTTCCAGAGCTTTTTTCGTAGGCTACCAAGAATGCTCGATGAAGCAGAAAATTTAACTTGAGAATCTAGATGCTAAAACCTAAAAAGCTAAAAGATTGGCATATTTGACAGTAAATTCCCCATTCTTTTTTAGGTCCCAGAAATGTGAATCTTGACCCATATTCCAAAGCAATAGAATGTTTAAAATATATTGTGCCTCAACTGGAGAAAATAGATGATGAATTAAGTCCTCCTTCTAACATTGTAACTCAGGACTTATAAGGAAAGAGATAGAGGCAGTGTGGCTCTATATAACAGAGGGAATCAGAGATGAAATAGTATGAGAAGGACATCCCATTGCCCATTTCTTATTCTGAATTAGAACAATGGCATCTAAACCCTCCCTCCATACTAAACTAGCTCGCATAATTGGGAAAGCCATGTATAGACTCCTCAATGTATAACTTGAATATGAACACATGTGAGCTTGTAATATATTACAATTTGAAAAATATCAAGCTTTCAAAACACTAGAACATAATGTGTTTAAATTGGTTAGTAGGCACCATACCTATTTGGCTAAAAGAGCTAAATTAAATGCCTTAAAACTTATAAAACCTAAGCCTCCATGCATTTTAAAACACAAGCCTTTTGCCAAGATAGCCAATGAATTCTTTGATCATTACTCATACCATCCACCAAAACTTCATCACTAATGATTGAAGCTCAAGACAAAAGGACTTTGGAAACTTGAAATAACTTATTACATACATATGGATATTCTAGATAGCATATTTAATTAGAACTTCTTTACCCGCTTGAGAAAGAAACTTTTATTTCCAACTAGATATGTTCTATAATATTCTCTCTTTAATTAAAGCAAAAGCCTTTTCTTTAAATCTGACAATAAGTGTAGGAAGGCCCAAATATTTCTTATGGTTTCGAATCTTATAGATTCCTAATCTAAAGAATAATAAGAGCCGAGAATACTCAGAAACATTTTTACTAAAGGAAATCTTCAATTTCTCTAAATTAATACATTGCCTTGAGACCTACCTCTGAGTAATATCTTTTAACATATCACAATCACCAATTGAAGCTTACGCAAATAAAACAGAATCGTCTAAAAAATAGAAGGGATATTTTCGGGCAACTTTACATATATGGAACCCATGAAGAGTCTTTTGATTAGGATCATGAGAAAAACTTCAGCACTTAATAAGAAAATATATAGAAAAAATGGGTCACTTTCACAGATCCCTCTAGTTAGCAATAACAAACCTTACTAATAATTTTGCAAGTCACATTACATAAAGAAATCATATAAAAGTCCTTCATAGTCTCCGAAGATGAAATTTTAGAGATCAACATGATATAAGTTTAATTTAAAGTAGGAGGCATTAATCCATTAATAGGAAATTGCAAAACAATATTAATAACATCCTTACTAACAATATGCCAAAATTTATTGAAGAAAAGAATAGGCATACGATCAAACCCATGGGGCTTAAGAGGATGCATCTGATAGAGAGCAGTAATAATCTCATTCTTAATGAAAGGCTCTAATAATAATATAACATCCTGATTAGAGAACACAAAATCAATATACTACAAAGAATTCTGTATATAGGAATGAAAACTAGTAGTGAAAAGATCATTGAAATAATTAAAGATTATTATTTTTATATTAGCCTCAGCATGACACCAATTTCCACCAGCATCTTTTAAACTAGTAATATAATTATAGTGCCATATCTTTGAAGCTTGACAATGAAAAAAATTAAATATTGCAATCCCTATCACTTGACTATACTGCCTTAGACCTTTACCTCCACATGGTCTCTTCTAAAGCTAAAAGATTGTTTAGTTCATTTTTTAATCACCTTTGATGACCAAACATCTTGAAAAAAGGAAACTCAAAGTGACAATGAGATAGCTACTCACGCACATATTGAGCCCATTTCACTATATTACCAAAATACTCCTTATTCCACTACTCTAAAACCTTGCACAATACTGCAATTTAGAGTTCAAGCTAGCTAAGAATTAGAATTAGTCGAGGTCTCCCATCCTAATTTAATAATACACTCACAATCATCATGATGAGTCCACATCTCCTTAAATCTAAATATCTTATTTTGAAAACCTCTAGAACAAAATGAATGTGACAATTGCAGCCATATAGGAGTATAGTCTAACAAAGACACGCTTAAATTAAAGACATTTTCCAAGGAATATAAATCACACTAAGAGTTAATACTATAAAACTGGTCCAACTGTTCTTGAATATTGGTTGAACCCACCTTACCATTTGACTACTTAAACATGTATCATGAGAATCCTAAGTCATCAAGACCATAAAAAGAGAATGTATCCCAAAACTATTCCATTTCTCATGGGTTCTTATCCAAACCACTTAGGCAATAGAAAACCACAAAAAACTATCCCTCTCTATAACATTAAACTAATATTTTTCTAGACATGAAAATCAATATAATTCTAAGAAAAGGATTTCACAGTTACACTCTAATCTCTACGCCAAAGTAATGCTAATCAACAACCATGCCCTATAGGATTAATAAGTAAAACACAATAATCCTCTAAACACCTTTTATTACATGTCCACTCCAAGTGCATCAGCTGAGTCTCCATTAAAAACTCTATAGAATGGTGAAATTGCTTCACTAGAAAGTAAAGCAAACAAACCATCTAGGGGTTGCTAAGCCCTTGGAGGTTCAAACTTAATAAACTCATGGAACATTCAACATCATAACATGTACTAGACGCTTACCATAGTTTAGGGAAATTTTAGTTCAATGCTACCTATGCATTAGAGGAGTGAGGAAGAGCATGTTTCTTAGACAAGACAACTACTTTACTATTGGAATAAAAAATTAGAGTTTCGTTGTAATACCCTTATACCATCCAAACTATACTAATATACACACATAAAAATAGTAAATTCTTTCAATATTGCCATTATTTCAAATAATATAACCAAAGGATTTGTACGATGGCAAGCTTAACTCATTACTAGTATAACCTCGGGTATCTTGAATGCTAGTAATCAGTAATAAGAAACGAGATGGCAAGTAGTCATAATTTTTTTTCCTTTCTTAAAATTACATAACTTATGTATTGGTGACTAGATACATATAAATCAATATCCACAATTTTAGTACAATCAATATATACATGAACCAAAATAAGGATTACTTAATAATGTAATAAAAAAATACACCTGTGTCAATCACATAAGAAACTCATGTAGTAGTACACATACTACCCATATACTTCTCTCTATAGATTGAGATACATTCTGCTATATAAAAAGCAACTAACACATCTATGTCCTAGCGTACCACATATATCGAACTAGAGTCTATGTCACCATCACCTCGTACATCATGAAAGACCATTGTACAACCATAACTCTTCTACTAGACTACTAGTATAAAAATCTAACTGAAAATATAAAGAAAGAAGAAAGTGTGAGTAATTTCAAGAGAAATTATCCAGTGAGTGACATTAATACAAAATCAATAATCAAAGAATGTTATCATAGTCAAAATCAATAATAGGAATTGAACTAATAAGAATAAACAAGTATCGCCAAGCAAGAATATCATTTAAAAATTCCAAACACAATATAATTAATGTTCATTGTTATTTAATTTTTTATTATTTTAAATTTATGTAACTTTTTTTTATTAATATAAGAATTTTAAGTTCTTTGTTGTAGAACTTGTTTTGCTATCCAAAATATAAACATTTCAAAGGTATAGAATTATTCTTTCATTTATTCAAGGACTTTCCATATTAGAGCACTACATTGGTATCACATATCCAGCTATGACTGTATATAGTATATATACATTATTATATATATTAAGTGCATAAATAAATGCATAATATTGTATTCCATAGTCAATCTCAATGCAAGTTTGCATCATTGTATAACCACTTCCCAATACGATCATATCACTGTACAATTATACTACTATATCTTAATATAACACTTCATAACAAATTCGTATGCATATTATTTACCATATAAAATCGCCCTAAAAGGATATTGAGTCTATGCACTATCCCAAAAACAATTATCAATCATTGGCCAAATTCAACTCATGTATAATAACCAACACCTCATGATATGCATGTATAAATATATGTGATTACTCACATGAATGTATATATGCTCAATTCAATATCAAATAATAGTAGTAATGGAAAAGATTTGTAGTATTGCCCTATTAACTTTAAATTCTCAGAGTTCACATTATAGTATCAATATAATTCTTAAGGTAGTGCTTATGAAATTTCTATATTAAGTGTTCCTTTGGATAATTGGCACCATTTAGTAAGTTAAAGGTTTCGGTATCATAATTTATTTTGAGGCAGTACTGTAAAAGATTCATAATTTATCAAGCTTAATAATTTGGTATGCATCTCTACTAGCAAGGATCTTAGAAATTCACTATTTCATCGCTTCAAGTAATTTAAAAATATTCAACCCGAAAGTAATTTCAAGAATTAAACATAAATTGTTTTCTAATTCCAAGAAATTCAAACTTTTATTTCATTACTTCATAATTTTGGATGTACACACCAAACAAAGGTTTAATTAGACTTTTGAAGTAAAAAAAAATGAATATAACTTTTTGTTTAACTTGAGATGATAATTACCAACTCACTTATTAAATTCTCTTACTTGAACCAAACTAAGCTCTTTATGGCCTAAAGCACTTGACTTTGGTGCTGCCAAAAGATTTTATAGCACTAGAATTGGTACATATTTAATTAATTGAATTAAGTTATATTTTAGGTTTTGGATGGGAAGTAGTTCAAGTTTTTAGCATTATAAGACATGCAAGCTATCAACTTTGACAAAATTCATAGGGTACATTCAAAAATTCATTAAAATTTCATGAAGTGTATTATAAAGAAATTTTCTTCAAATTATTAACTCTATATGTCTAGAATAATTTACAATTGATTTTACACTAATTGGATGAGTATGGAAGGAGACACACAGAAATTAGTTCAACATGGTCGAGCTATATATGGAGTTGTGCAATGAAGAGTATGTGTAGCACCCTCAAGTACCACATACACGTGTCCTCAATATTAATCATACGTGTGGTATAAGAAATTTTTCATGAATAAAACACATGATTTAGCACTTACATAAATAATATTTGAATATAAACATCAAGCATGAATGCTAGCAATATCTAATTATACATATACCGGACTCGTCACTGGCCCACCTAGTATCTCTATTGCATGCAGACATCGACTCAACTATCGCTTATCCTAAAAAAGAAAATAATTTACAAAGGAATGAGCTTGCAACTCAGTAAGTAATTATTAATACAATATTGTAATTAAAACCTATCAAGAAACAATTAATAGAAATTTCTTTAAAATAACTAAAACTGTACTACACGGGCGTGTCTCTACCTACATAATCTGATTGTCAAAACTATTCACCGAGACATTGCCATGAACACGACTGTGTTCCTACCTCA
Source organism: Macaranga tanarius (assembly GCA_949673435.1). Lineage (NCBI taxonomy): Eukaryota > Viridiplantae > Streptophyta > Magnoliopsida > Malpighiales > Euphorbiaceae > Macaranga > Macaranga tanarius. Next base: position 3,367 of record CATIWO010552661.1, on the reverse strand, counting down.
GAACCTACTAGTGAGCGCCAGTGTCTGCTCGCAGTTAAATTTTATACCGAGCTATATATGCCTGTGTTAATCACACGGTCCGGGACTCGCTTATGTCTCAACCTGATAATCCATTTCGCAACACTTCAATTTCATTGTTCAATAACATATTTACATATCAATACACACTAAGGTTTAACTTATAGTAGAATACAATTCTACCCAAAAATGTCAAATCATATAATTATATTTCACAAACACTTTTCTATATCAACATATACTAATCATACACGAAAAGTATACCGAACATATATATATATACCTTATAATCATACAAACACGTGTGCTCATGTTTCATATATTCATCTTTCTCATTCACAACGGTTCATCTAATATCCACTTTTACAAATAAAGAATCATATATATATCCTCATACATGCACTTACATTTATCACTTTCCATATTGACAATTATACTCCTATTTATAATTCCACATCCCACATCACTTAGTATCACAATGTCGACGGTCACTTAGCCAATCGACTTAATTAACACTTCACATTATCGATGGTCACATAGCCAATCGACTTAATATTATTTCACAATATCGACGGTCACTTAGCCAATCGACATAATTAACATTTTACATTATCGATGGTCATACAGCCAATCGACTTACTCAACATTTCACATTATCGACGGTCACACAGCTAATCGACATACTCAACATTTCACATTGTCGACGGTTACATAGCCAATCAACATACTAAACATTTCACATTGTCAACGGTCACACAGCCAATCGACATACTCAATATTTCACATTGTCGACGGTCATACAGCCAATCGACATTTTTATCACACTTTACATAGTCGACGGTCACTTAGCCAATCAACATATCCATCACACATCATGTTCACATTTACTCATAAATATATAGAATCATTTATATCCAATGGACCACTTAAATTCATAATACATATTCCCTTACAACCACAAGTTCAATACCATCTCATTTCATGTTTCCAAATTCAATTATATATCTCATAACAAATTCACCAACCTCACTCTTGCATGCAAATATTAATCACATTCCATATCACAACTCAAGATTCATAATTCATTCAATAAACTCATTTCTCAATCTCCGTTACCTAAAGATAATAAACAAGTAAGGTTCACACATTTCCTTCGCTATCAATATGAGTTTATAACATCCATTTGCATTTTTTTTTATCAATGATAGAACATATGCAATACTAAATCCATAATATATTCATTTAATATATCACACAAGCATTATTGTTCACATACAATTCTTAATTTATCAATTACTAAAATAAGACTAATATTCTATTAACAATATTAACATCTCTTTACTTCTCATTCAATATATGTATCAATAACTACTTACCTCATATGCTTTTCCACTTTAAATAAGAAGAGCTTCTTTAGTTGATTAAACCTTCCTTGCCCCTAGAAACTCCTACATATAGTCATAAATCAAACATACACAATTCATCATTCCTGCACTTTGACTCAATTAGCGCAATTTATTATCTCAATATGATATACTCTAAAATCATGCACATAAATCCTTTGTCTCCCATTTTAATATGATATCTAGGATTATGAGTCTATTTTAATTTCCAATTGGAATTACCCAATTTGGATTTATATAAAATAAATTATGAATTTTTGACTGAAATCGGGTCACATAGGTAATCAGAGTAAGCAATAAAATGTCCAGCTCTGTTAGACCCTCTTAGAGATAGATTCAGCTCAACATTAAAACATAGGAGTTATAGAGGAGTCCTTAAAGTTTCAAGGAAATTACTCATTTTGGAGTTCAACAACTCCAAATATCACCATATAACTAATACATAAGAAAATTCCCAAACCAGCCTATATACTACTGCTGGTATGTTTGATGCATAAAATTCATAATGCTCTCAAAATTTATAGACACATGCTATGATCACCAAATTTATACAGACTTTATATATATGAGTTTACATTCAATTCCAATTGAAATTATTTAAATCATATATGTATAGAATTATTTTTGAATTTTTGAATCTATTCGGGTAGAATAGACCCATCAGCATTAGCACCAAAATGTCGGCCCCTGTTAGGCCCTTCTAACAATAGATTCAGCCAAAGCTCAAAATATAAAAATTCTAGAGGACTCTCTGAAGTTTTCAGAACATCCAACCTTGCTCAAACTGGAGCTTTAAAATTCAAGTTATTGCAAAAATACTAGGACTAATGCAACATAAAAACAGAACCTGAATTTTACACATCAAGACCTAACTTCAATTAACCAGAAATAAATGCATAGCTTACCAAAATAATACTCAAATGGCTAATGGATCTTCTTTAGCTTCCCAAAACCCTTGCTAGATGAGTAGAGCAAGATCAATTCTCCCACAACCTCTCAAAATCCCTCTTCTTCTCTTCCTCTCCAAATTCTCTACACTCTCCACCCAACCAAACACACATATACACCCACAACATCTCCACCAATCATAACTCACCAAGTATAGCCTAAGGTGTCCCTTTTAATTAAATGTTTAATTATCACTAAATAAAATAATAATAATAATAATAATAATAATAATAATAATAATAATCTAGATATTTATCAATAATTATCTTCACAATAATGCTTCACCCCCTTATTGAACTTAGATTATTACCTAATAATCCATAACTTCCTATTGTGACAATTAAGTCCTACCTTTTCTTGCAAATAGGTCCCTTTCTACCAATCACGCATACACCCAAACTTACACATAATCCATAACTGGACTCTATATGTTATGGAGATATAATGCATAAACGATGTATCTAAAATGCGGGTGTTATAATATGACTCTAAAAGAGCATTTGAACAGTAGAATTAGATTTTCTCTATTTTTGTCAAAGTTGTAGAGGACACTTCAAAGTTTCTATAGACATAAAAATTATATTATTTAGAGTTATGGAACTCAAGATATGGCTCACATAAGATTACTATTCACATCAGCACAAGATTTTATATTTATCTAGAATTTTTTTTCCCAACAAGAAGAATAGATTATATAAGAATTTCAAGAATTAAAATAAAAGAAAGACTTAAATGATTCACATTTCAGCAGTAATAAGAATATTTAAAGAGACTTTCAAAAATTGAAATAAGAAGACAAAGGATATTCAACTTAAATAAATTCTTTAGGATTCAAGGGTAATATTGTAGAACCTTTATTAAGAACCTCCAAGAATAGAACCACGAACCCTAACGATTATGAACCCGTATATTACTAACTTGAAAACCCAAGAACAAATTGATGTCAAACCCAAGAATCGCTTAGATCAGATTGTAGAGATTTGTTGATCAAAGAATTA
>CATIWO010552630.1:0-12883 GCA_949673435.1 Macaranga tanarius | reverse complement strand
TTTAAAAAGGCCCAACGTTGTACTCCTAGTGGGCCCTGAGCCCGCACAGTGCCGTGATCGCCAAACATTTGGGCGCGCGCTGAACCCCGCCGCCTACAAACATTAAGGACTTTTGAAATATAAATGATATTACCAAAATAGCCCTCAAAAGTTTTTAATGTTTATAAAAATAATTGTATAAGGGTTTAATAAAATAGAAATAATAGTAAAAGGGCTTAATAAAATGCAATAAAAGAATAGGGGTTCAATAAAATAAAACGTGAAAGTTGAGGGGCCAAGTGTTGGGTTTTTCCTATTTTATTTGATAAAAATATCAATTTAACGGGTCTATTGCACAGACGGTACCTTAGCTTTGCCTATGTTTCATTTTGGTATCATATTTTTAATTTTTTTCTTTTCAGTTACTGAAGTTCTATTTTAGTTTCAGGTGGAAGTAACTCACTCACATCCGGCTTTCTCTGTCTGCCGTGTATGCAATATTGCACCGGATGTGAGTGAGTTACTTCCACCTGAAACTAAAATAGAACTTCAATAACAAAAAAGAAAAAAATTAAAAATCTGATACAAAAATGTTATATATGGCAAAATTAAGGTACCATCTGTGCAATAAACCCGTATTTTAACCTTATTTATCTTTTATCTTTTATCTTTTTTTATAGCCACACTAGGAGTAGGGCCTTCAGGACAAGACCAGTCAAGTCAGCGCCGAGGAGCGCGTTCTGCCTGTGAGTTCTTATTATGTGTATGCATTTCACATAGAAAATTTTACCCAACATCCATATTTTGATGTTTAATATGAAAATGAAAATGAAAATGATATGTTGCATTAGACCTTTAATTGCTTTGTGATAATTATGATACTATTAATATTCTTATTACTATTATATATATAAATGTGAATGTTGGATTTTTTGTTTGGATGTTGTTTATATACTGATATGATTTTGCATGTGATATTTTTGGAGGATAGTATTAGAACATGTTACCTAATGGGCTATACTAGGACTGTGTGCGCATTAGTACGCTAGATGGGTAGGATACAAATTTTGATTTGGTATGAGAAAATATGACATGGATATATGGTTAAAGTGTTTTATTGAGATTTATAGATAGAGAGGTGTATGGCTACGGGAGCTTGGTTGACCTTTCAGAGTCTCAAGGCCAGTCTACTGCCCAATTGGATAAAAGAAATATTATTTGGATTCAAGAATGCCCAAATGGCCAATTAGGCACAATATTTGAGGTTACATGAACTTTTAGGGTTCTACTCCGATCCTCCATCTGTGTCCAATTGTGTTGATATGACTATAAACTATGAGCTTCTGTATGGAATGTGTATATAAATTAAATAAATATTATTATAATGCTTGAGTGCTTGTACCCTTAGGTTGCATGCATAACATAATAATAATTCACTTAGTGATGTCTGATTTCCCTCAATTTTTTTTGAGAATAAAAAGAAATCGGAACTTAAAGAGCTAAAACCTAGAAATCGCAATTACCTCCAATTGAGGTGGCTGCTGGCGTCGATTGGAAGAATTTCCGGAGGGGAAACGATACCCAGAGGTTGGTGAACAAACCAATAGTGGTAGAGGCAGCATCCGGCAACAGTAGCGGCTCTGGCAACCTCTCCTCCTTCTTGACTGTTTGAATGGAATGGAGGGAGGAGAGGAGGAAGTGGTTGTTGCTGGCCGGAGGTTTGTGACGAGGAGGATGTGGGTGGTGGTCAAGGCGGCTGAAGGTAGGGGTGTTCACGCCCTCCGAAATGGCCGAATCGAAAACTAAACCGACACTATTCAGTTTCGTTCGGTTTGCATTTTTAGAATTTTTGAACCAAACCGAACCAAAATTTGGTTCAGTTTGGTTTTATATAAAAAAAAATTTCACTTAACCAAGATAAGCGAAATAACCGATTTTTTATTTTTATATTTCTAAATATTTTTAAAAATATATATACTAATTTAATATAAAAATATAAAAATAATTCAGATTTTTAAAATTTTAGGTTTGGTTCGGTTGGTTCAGTTTTTCACATATAATTTTTGAATTTTTTTAACCGAACCGAATTGAAATTTGGTTCGGTTTGGTTTTGAATTATTTCAGTTCGGTTAATTTGGTTCGATCAAAAAAATTGACCGAACCAACCGAATGAACACCCCTAGCTGAAGGGAGGTGGCGGGTGGTTGCTGGCAATGGCAGGATGGAAGGAGAAGAAAGAAAAGAAAAGAAAAGAAGGAAAGAAATGAGTTTTGTAAAATAAAATGTATATTATATTAAGAGTGAAAAATTTACCCATTAAATCCCTCTCTGAAAATATTTTTAGCAAAATAATACTCAACTTTTAAATTTTATCACTAATTATACACACAGATAAATATATATAATAGCATAAAAATATCATCATTTAAATAAAATAAAATAGATTACTAATATTTAATTACATAAAATTATAGGGTGTTACAATCTTGCTCCCTTATAAAAATTCGTCCTCGAATTTTAATTTTAAGAATTAATATTAAACAAACAATAATAAAATCATGGGAGAAACAAATAAGGATAGATTTTATGCATTTCACTTTCAGTTTCCCAAGTGAATTCCTCTACACCACCATTCCTCTATGTCACATTGACCATAGCAATATGCTTAGACCGCAACTGTCGAACCTACGAATCTACAATGGCAATTGGCTCATCTTTATAGGTTAAGTCCTCACTCACTTCCACACTCCGGAGCTGCAAAACATGCGAAGAATCCGAAATATATTTTCTGAGCATTGAAACATGAAACACTGGATGCACTTGAGACAAATTTGGAAGTAAAGTCAACTGATAAGCAACCCTACCAACTCTCTTTAGAATCTTGAAAGGCCCTATATACCTCGGTGCCAAATTTCCTTTCTTGTCAAATCCTATAACACCCTTCAGTGATAATACTTTTAAGAACACATAATCCCTAACTTGGAATTCTATATCCTTTCGCTTCGGGTCTACATAGTTTTTCTGTCTACTAGCTACTGTTTCCAATCTTCTTTTGATCAAAGCAACCTTCTCAGACGTATCCTTAATATTTTCTAGTCCAGTTAGCCCTCTTTCTCCAACTTCATTCTAACACAGAGGGGACCTACACTTCCATACAAAACTTCATAGGGCGTCATCTCAATACTACTGTGATAACTATTGTTATAAGCAAATTCTACAAATGGCAAATGATCATCCTAACTGTCTCCAAGATCTATTACACACATTCTCAATATATCCTCAAGTGTTTGGATCGTTCCTTTGATTGACCATCTGTTTGAGGATGAAAAGTAGTGATAAAATGAAGTCTGGTACCCAATGCTTCCTATAATTTCTACTAAAACCGTGAGGTAAACACCAAACCTCTATCAGAAATAATAGAAACAGGCACCCCATGAAGACATATAATGTGCTTGATGTACAATCTAGACAATTTAGCCACTAAATAAATAGCTTTAACTGGCAAAAAGTGTATACTCTGGGTTGACTACTAGTGCCCATCTGAAATACTGTATGTTATGCGCTTTGAGATCCTCCTACTCTAGCACCTTTAACCTGATAATAATCGGGCATAACTCATTGTCTGATGATCCTATGCTCAATTACTCTGGCTAACTCCATCACTGCCTCTAGAGTTAAGCCCGTTGTAGGCATCCCAACAAAAGCAGTTCCCAAACCAGTGATATAGGTAGTGATAGCAAAATACTGATCCCTCATCATATCCTTTGCATGGTGGGACAGTCTAAAAAATTTTCTAGTATACTCCTTCACCGATCGATCACCTCTGGATATAGTAGTCAATCGAAGTCTAAAGCTTATCTTTATCAACTCTGGGCAAAATCATCTCATAAACCTCTCTGAACTGGGCCTAGATAAGAGTAGTCATGTGGGGTTGAATCACCTGAATGAACCAATCCAATGCTGCCCCCTCAACAGATAACTCCAGAATGAGCATCCTCTGATACTCAGTATGCGCAGTCCGAGTCCTCGACTCAATAGTATGAAGAAAATTTAGTGGATCTGTAGTCCCATCATAAGAAATCCTGCCAACTCTAGCATAATATATAGCTACCTCTGGATCTGACATATCCTGAGCTCTCTGCTGAAATAAAGGCTGCATAGGTGGTACAATATGAGGCATAGCTGCTGCACCCTACTGAACTCTTGGTACATAGGCAGCATCATCAAAATCATGAGCCGCAGGCTCCTCATCCTACTGTTCCTGCTGTCTACGACGTCCAACGGCCCCTCTAGGTCTACCCTTACGCCTAGCTAGCTGTACTGGGGGTGGAGCCTCATTCTAATAAGACTCTCCATCATCGGCCTGTGGAGCAGCTCGCGCTCTCCTTATAGTGAAAAGAAAAGAAATAAAACACACATTTCAAGCAACAAATAGATATCCTAACATTTATGTAAAAATCTAAAAGCAATGAAGACTTTTCAAGGATATAGTGGAACCTAATTGCTGCAGTAGTTTCAAAGAAAATTCAAACCTTACCAACCTAGGTCATATAATACTAAACCTAGGCTCTAATACCAACTTTGTCATGACCTAATCCCAGGGGTCATGACCGGCGCTAGGGAACGGGAATTAATGCGAGTCTGAAACTCGTAGCAAGCCTAAAATATAATATTCATGCGTAACATAAACATAAATTTACCTCAGAATTAAAACTTTTAAACTTAAAAATATCATCCATGTCTAACATCATGTTAGAATATTTAAACATACATTCTAATAACATTACAACTGTTAATGTATATCTTAACATACTACTACAATAACATACTACTATTGTAGCATCTAAATAATACAAAGAAATGTTAAATTAAGATTTACATAAATCAGCCGATGAAGAATGAGTCCGGTGAAGAGGACGACTAAGTGAGGCCTGTAGGGAGAAATCCTGAAAAATAATTGAGAGGAATCAGACCTTTCTGAGGTAAATTTATGATTATGTTATGCATAAATATTATATTTTAGGCTTGCTACGGATTCCAGATTCGTGTGAATTTCTGTTCTCCAGCGCCGGTCATGACTCCTGAGTTTGGGTCGTGACAAAGTTGGTATCAGAGTTTAGGTTAGTAGGGTTTAAGTTTTCTTTGAAACTACTACAACAATTAGGTTCGACTATGTCCTTGAAAAGTTTTATTTGCTTTTAGATTTCTGCGTAACTGTTAGGATATTTGTTTGTTGTCGAAAATGTGTTTTATTTCTTTTCTTTTCAGTGTGAGGAGAGCGCGAGTCGCTCCACAAGCCGATGACATAGAGTCTTATCAGGATGAGGCTCCACCCCCAGCTAGGTGTAGGGGTAGACCTAGAGGGGCCGTGGGTCATCGTAGACAGCAGAAATAGCATGATGAGAAGCCTACGGCTCACGGTTATGATGATGTTGCCTATGCACCAAGAGTTCAACAGGGTGCAGCAGCTATGCCTCAGGCTGTACCACCTATGCAACATTTAGTTCAGCAGAAAGCTCAGGATATATCAGACCTAGAGGCAGCTATATATTATGCTAGAGTTTGCAGGATTTCTTATTATGGGACTACGGATCCACTGAATTTTCTGCATGCTATTAAGTCGAGGACTCGGACTGCGCATACTGAGTATTAGAGGATGCTTATTGTGGAGTTATCTGTTAAGGGGGCATCATTGGATTGGTTCATTCAAGTGATTCAACCACATATGACTACTCTTACCTAGGCCCAGTTCAGAGAGGTTTATGAGACAATTTTGTCCAGAGCTGATGAGGATGAGCTTCAGACTTCAATTGACTACTATATCCAGAGGTGATCGATCAGTGGATAAGTATCCTAGGGAGTTTTTCAGACTTTTCTGCTATGCAGATGATATGATGAGGGATCAGTATTTTGCTATCACTACCTATGTCACTGGTTTGGGAACTGCTTTTACCGGGATGCCTACAAGAGACTTAACTCTAGAGGTAGTGATGGAGTTAGCTAGAGAGATTGAGCACAGGCTCATTAGACAGGGAGTTATGCCCGATTATTATCAGACCGGAGGTGCTAGAGTAAGAGTATCTCAGAGTGCACAACATACAGTATTTCAGATGGACACTAGTAGTCAGCCCGGAGTATACACTTTTTGCCAATTAAAGCTACTTATTCATTGACTAAATTGGCTAGAGTGTACATTGTGTCTTCATGGGGTGCTTGTTTATATTGTTTCTGATAAAAGTTCGGTGTTTTTCTCACGGTTTTGGTAGAAATTACAGGAAGCATTAGGTACCAGACTTGATTTTAGCACTGCTTTTCATCCTCAAACGGATGGTCAATCAAAGAGAACGATTCAAATACTTGAGAATGTGTGTAATGGATCTTGGAGACAGTTGGGATAGTCATTTTCCACTGGTAGAATTTGTTTATAATAACAGTTATCACAGTAGTATTAAAATGGTGCCCTATGAAGCTTTGTATGGAAGGAAGTGTAGATCCCCTCTGTGTTGGAATGAAGTTGGAGAAAGAGGGCTAATTGGACCAGAAAATATTAAGGATATTTTTGAAAATATTGCTTTGATCAAAAGAAGATTGGAAACAACAGCTAGTAGGCAGAAAAGCTATGTAGACCCGAAGCAAAAGGATGTAGAATTCCAAGTTGTGAATTATGTGTTCTTGAAAGTATCACCAATGAAGGGTGTTATGAGATTTGACAATAAAGGAAAGTTAAAACCGAGGTATATAGAGCCTTTTGAGATTCTAGAGAGAGTTGGTAGGGTTGCTTATCAGTTGGCTTTACCTCCAAATTTATCTCAAGTGCATCCAGTGTTTTATGTTTTGATGCTTAGAAAATATATTTCGGATCCTTCGCATGTTTTGCAATCCCAGAGTGTGGAAGTGAGTGAGGACTTAACCTATGAAGAGGAGTCAATTGCCATTGTGGATTCGCAGGTTCAACAGTTGTGCTCTAAGCAGATTACTATGGACGAGGTGATGTGGAGGAATGATGGTGTAGAGGAATTCACTTGGGAAACTAAAAGTGAAATGCGTAAAACATATCCTTACTTGTTTCTCCCATGATTATATTATTGTTTGTTTAATATTAATTCTTAAAATTCGAGGACAAATTTTTATAAGGGAGAAAGATTGTAACACCATGTAATTTTATGTAATTAAATATTAGTAATCTATTTTATTTTATTTAAATGATGATATTTTTATGTTATTATATATATTTATCTGTGTGTATATAATTAGTGATAAAATTTAAAAGTTGAGTGTTATTTTGCTAAAAATATTTTCAGAGAGGGATTTAATGGGCAAAATTTTCACTCTTAATATAATATACATTTTATTTTACAAAACTCATTTCTTTCCTTCTTTTCTTCTCTTTTCTCTTCTCCTTCCCTCCTGCCATTGCCCGCCACCTCCCTTCAGCCGCCACAGCAGCTCCTCTTCATCGTCATGAACCTCCGGCTATCAACAACCACTTCCTCCTCTCTCCATTCCATTAAAATGGTCAAGAAAGAGAAGAGGTTGTCGCCTCTACCGGTGCCGGTTTATTCACCAACCTCTGGGCATCGTTTCCCCTACGGCAATTCTTCCGATCAACGCCGGCAACCATCTCAATTGCAGGTAATTGCGATTTCTAAGTTTTGGCTCTTTAAGTTCTGATTTTTTTTATTTGAGTAGGAATTAGGCTATTGTGGAAGTTAAGAGAAACGAAATAGAAGTTAAGAGCTTTCCATTGATATATTTTTCATAATTTTCTGAATTTGTTGGAATTTTCGGATTTTCGGTGTTCGGGTTACTGTTCCGGGTTCGGGTGTTTTTATATTTTTATTAAATACTAAAAATTGTATAGATTAAACTTTATAAAATGAGTTTTATAAAATTATTTATAGAATTTAAGATATAATTTTTGAAAGAAATTCGGAGAATATGTTTAAATATATTTTTAGCGGAAAATCGATATTTTATTGTTTATTCAGTTTTAATTAAAATTCAAAGTTATTTAACATGTTTAAGACTGATTTTTAAATAATAAAAGTATGGAAATAAATTTTATAAGTAAATTGCAATTTTTAGTTAGTCGGAAATAATTTCGGAAAAAAAATGAATTTGTTTATTATTTCAAATTCTTACATGAGTTTCTTTAACATTTTTATTATATATTTGAGTTGTTTAAATAGTTTATTTATGTTTAACAATAATTTTAGTTATGAAAGTTTAAAGGAAGTTTTATAACTTTAATTATTTTAAATTGGAAAAAACCCAACGCTTGGCCCCTCGACTTTTACGTTTTATTTTATTGAACCCCTATTCTTTTATTGCATTTTATTAAGTCCTTTTACTATTATTTTTATTTTATTAAACCCTTATACTATTATTTCTATTTTATTAAACCCTTATACTATTATTTCTATTTTATTAAATCCTTATACAATTATTTCTATAAACATTAAGGACTTTTGAAATATAAATGATATTACCAAAATAGCCCTCAAAAGTCTTTAGTGTTTATAAAAATAATTGTATAAGAGTTTAATAAAATAAAAATAATAGTAAAAGGGCTTAATAAAATAAAACGTGAAAGTTCAGGGACTTATTAATGGATTTTTCCTTTTAAATTGTTGATTTTGGTTATTTAAATAAGAATTTTTATTAATGGTTTGAAAATGAATTTCCTTTACATTCTAAATGTTTAAATGAATTGAATTTTAATATCTTAATTATTTTCCATGATATGTTAGTAGACTTGATAAAATTATGTGGTATATATGTATGCAAATATATTAGTTATCGGTTGGGCATAGAATTGTAGTTCGGGAGCCCAACTCGAGTTAAAGGGTTTTGAAATTATAGAAGTGCAGGAATGACTCTACTTTTAGTAGAGAGATGTCCATTTTACAAAGGAGATTTTACCGAATTTTCGGTTGATTTCTCGTAAAATGTGACATCAGTATGTGCTAATTATTGAGTTTTAATTAGAATTGTATTTTAGATTGAGTCTCTTCCTTAGAAATCTAGAGTGTGTAAAGATAGGATTTTAACCTCATTTATCATTTATCTTTTTCTATAGCCACACTAGGAGCATTTATCCTCTCCTCCCAATCAAACGGTCAAGAAGGACGAGAGGTTGCCGCTGCCGGTTTGTTCACCAACCTTTGGGCATCGTTTCCCCTCCAGCAATTCTTCCGATCGACTCCGGCAGCCGCCTCAATTAAAGGTAATTGCAATTTCTAGGTTTTGGCTTTTTAAGTTCTGATTTCTTTGATTTGAGTAAGAATTAGGTTTTATAGTAGTTATGAGAAATAAAATAGGAGTTAAGAGCTTTCCATTGATATATTTTTCATAATTTTCTGAATTTGTTGGAATTTTCAGGTTTTCAGTGTTCGGGTTACTGTTCTGGGTTCGGGTATTTTTATATTTTTATTAAATACTAAAAATTGTGTAGATTAAACTTTATAAAAGGAGTTTTATGAAATTATTTGTAGAATTTAAGATATAATTTTTGGAAGACATTCGAAGAATATGTTTAAATATATTTTTAGCGGAAAATCGATATTTTATTGTTTATTCAGTTTTAATTAAAATTCAAGGTTATTTAACATGTTTAAGACTGATTTTTAAATAATAAAAGTATGGAAATAAATTTTATAAGTAAATTGCAATTTTTAGTTAATTGGAAGTAATTTCGGAAAAAAAAAATGAATTTCTTTATTATTTCAAATGCTTACATGAGTTTCTTTAACATTTTTATTATATATTTGAGTTATTTAAATAGTTTATTTATGTTTAACAGTAATTTTAGTTATGAAAGTTTTAAGGAAGTTTTATAACTTTAATTGTTTTAAATTGTTGATTTTAGTTATGTTAAATGAGAATTTTTATTAATGGCTTGAAAATGAATTTCCTTTACATTCTAGATGTTTAAATGAATTGAATTTTAATAGCTTAATTATTTTCCATGATATGTTAGTAGACTTGATGGAATTATGTAGTATATATGTGTGTAAATGTATTGGTTCTCGGTTGGGCATAGAAATGTAGTTCGGGAGCCCAACTCGAGTTAAAGGGTTTTCAAATTATAGAAGTGTTGTTTTATGCATGCATGACTTTACTTTTTAGCAGAAAGATGTCTGTTTTACAAAAGAGACTCTGCCGAATTTTTGGTAAATTTCTTGTAAAACGTGACATCAGTATGTGCTAATTATTGAATTTTAATTAGAATTGTGTCTTAGATTGAGTCTCTTCCTTAGAAATCTAGAGTGTATAAGGATATGATTTTAACCTCATTTATCTTTTATCTTTTATCTTTTTCTATAGCTACATCAGGAGCAGGGTCTTCAGGACAAGGCCAGTCAAGTCAGCGCCGAGGAGCGCGTTCCACCGGTGAGTTATTATTATGTGTATGCATTTCATATAGAAAATTTTACCCAGCATCCATATTTTGATGTTTAATGTGAAACGAAAATGATATGTCACATTAGACCTTTAATTGCTTTGTGATCATTATGATACTATTAATATTGTTATTACTATTATATATATATATATATATATATATATATATAATTGTGAATGTTGGATTTTTGGTTTGGATGTTGTTTATATACTAATATGGTTTTGTATTTTGATGTGATATTTTTGGAGGATAGTAGTAGAACATGCTACCTAGTGGGCTACACTAGGACTGTGTGCGCACCAGTACGCTGGATGGGTAGGATACGAATTTTGATTTGGTATGAGAAAATATGACATGGATATATGGTTAAAGTGTTTTATTGAGATTTATAGATAGAGAGGGGTATGGTTGCGGGAGCTCGGTTGACCTTTCAAGATCTCGGGACTGCTGGAGCTCGGTTGACCTTTCAAGGTCTCAGGGCCAATCTACTGCCCAATTGGATAAGAGAAATATTATTTGGATTCAAGAAGACCCAAATAGCCAATTAGGCACAATGTTTGAGGTTACATGAAAGTTTAGGGTTCTGCTTCGATCCTCTATCTGTGTCCAGTTGTGTTGATATGACTATATACTATGAGCATATGTATGGAATGTGTGTATAAATTAAATAAATATAATATAAAATAAATATTATTATAATGCTTGAGTGTTTGTACCCTTAGGTTGCATGCATATACATAATAATAATTCACTCAGTGAGGTATGATTTTCCTTAATTATTTATCAGGATTTCATTTATGTAAATCTTAATCTAACATTTATTTGTATTATTTAGATGCAACAGTAGTAGTATGTTAAAAATACATTAGCAATTGTAATGTTACTATAATGTATGTTTAAATATTCTAACATGATGTTAGACATAGATGATGTTTTTAAGTTTGAAAGTTTTAATTATGAGGTAAATTTATGTTTATGTTATGCATGAATGTTGTGTTTTAGGCTTGCTACGGGTTCCAGATTCGTATGAATTTCTATTTCCTAGCACCGGTCATGACCCCTGGGTTTGGGTCGTAACAAAAAATGAGCATCATATATAATTAAAGTTCCTAGGCTTGTAGTGAGAGGTGTATTTAAAAAAATTGAAAATAGTTACAAATAAATTAATTTTTTTTACTTGAAAATATTTTGGACAAAACATGATATCTATTTTTCATATAATGACAAAATAACCTTATAATGTGTTTGGTAGATTAAATTACACTTTCAATTAAATTTTTTGTTTAAATTAATTATATTAACTTTAATTTGAATTTGAATGAAAATTTTCAATAATTTTAAAATGTTTAAAACTCTAAAATTTCAAATAGCTAAAATAATTATGTTATTTGAAATCCAATCCAAATATTAAAATTTGTCAAAGTCATTGTTTATCGAAAATAATTCCAGCCAATATCTTTAGATTTAGAAGGATTTGTTATCAGTTCAGGGTCATAACAGAACTAGAAACAAGTTTTAACCTTTCAACTTACTAAAATTGAATTTAATAAGATTTGTGCTTCATCAGAAAGTGTGTTTGCCGCGATCAAGTTAATAAACTGCAACAGGTGCAAAGAAGATAATTTGAATTTGTTGAATAGAAATGTGATGATGTTTTATTATAAGATAACTAGCTATATATAGAAATACAAGCATAAGAATTAAAATACTAATCAAATACTAACAAGACTAATTCTAATCTAATACTGTCAATCAAATCTTATTCTAATTCTAAGGCTAAAACTAAATCTAGAACCTTCTAACAGGCCTGTAATCCAATAACAAATTCGTCCATTAGACCCTTAAATACAGGCCCAAAAATATTTGAGCAGATGTAAATAATGCTGCCATAATTTGACTTGAAAGCCCAAGTAAGTGGAAAATTATGCTCCTATAAGCTGACTCAAATATTTTTTGCTTGAACTGTTGACTGAATTTCATTATCGGTTTACAGAAATTAATTTTTCGGTCAAAACAATTAAAAATGAACCTGACACTAAAATTTTTATGACCGATTAAACATAAAGTTTGCACATTAAGATGGCCTTGATACAAATAATTTTAATAACTAAAATTTAGAAACAATTACATAACTAACTTACTTTTAAAAATCATTTACACAAAATATCATCTCATTTTTAATTAATTACGAGAGTGCCATTTTTTTTATTTGGCTTTCAAGTTTGTCCATTTTTTTTATTCCCTATTTGGTTGTATTTTTTTTATGTCTTTCTTTTTTATTATTATTATTTTCTTTTTTTTTATTCCTCTTTTTTTTTTCTTTTTATTTTTTCTCTTCTTTTTCTTTTTTCATTTCTTGTTTTATTTTCTCTTTTTAATTATTTTTTCTTTTCTTTCTCCTATTCCTTATTTTTAAATTTTTATTTTCTACTCATTTTTTTCTTCTTTTCTACTTTTTATTATTATTTATTTTTTATTTTTTCTGTTTTTATTATATTT
>CATIWO010552443.1:0-23591 GCA_949673435.1 Macaranga tanarius | reverse complement strand
TATGTCGTTTAGAACGACATAAATCATTATCCTATATAGTTTTATGAAAAAAGTTCAATGAAGAAGTTTGTCTAGGTAATGAAATCATTATCCTATTTGCGTATTTTGGATTTTATAGGTAATGTATATGATAGAGTACAGTATATTTAGGGAAAAAGTTTGTCATTTAATTTATTTTTGTTTTTACATGCATGATGTAATTCAATCCTAGCTAAGCTACCCCTTGTTATATTTAATTTGATGCAGAAATGAACAGCCAGTCAGTTCAGTATTATGTGGCGTCCCAATGCACCATGCTTTTGTTATTTGATCAAGAAATGGTAGTAAACAAACTCAAATGGGACCTATAATTAAACGAAGGTTGGTATAGCCAATAATTTACAGAGGTGAATCAAATCGAAGGGTGATGAGACGTGAGACCTGCAACCATCCATGGAAATTTAGGTCCCACTTTGTATATAGCCCAACCAACCTAACCTTCATTAACCCCAGCGGGTAATTATTGGTCACCAGTTCAGATAAATAAATATTTTTCACTTAGAAACATGGGTCTTGATTGCGAGGAATTTTTTGTAGAGGGATGAGAAGGTCAATGAGTAGGTTTTTATATATAGAAATAAATAAATGGGAATCTAAGACAGATCAATGGCAGCAAATAATTTTGCCTTTCCGTTCCGTGCATGGAAAATAATAGAATTTTGGGACAATTACTACAAGCTGCTACTTTGAACAGTGTCCAAAAGTCACATTTCAGACACCAAAAAAGAAAATGATATGATATGGTTGCAAAAGATTGGAGGAAGGACAGGAAGAAGCTGGCGAGAAAAAAGAAGCCCTTTGCTCTTTTTTGTTGTTTACAGTTTAAATTTTAAAGGAATGAGAACAGAGAAAGAAGGTCACTTTTTCCCTTTATTGAACAAGAAGAAAGTAGGAGAATGAGGATGGGTTTTTCTTGTAGTTTAATTTGCTTCATATTCTATATATGTTATGCTTGTATTGTGCAATTGATCATAAGTGCTGTATTAAAAAAAATGATATAATTAATAATGGTTCTGTTTATAGAATTGGTACTTGGTAGATAGATGCCTGTGATGAACATCCTGACCACCACTAACTATGAATTCCAAAATATATAGCAGAAAAAAATGAAAAATAAAAAGGGCATGATGAATATAATTGTAGGTGAAAAGGTATTATGAACAAAGAAGAAGACAAATACTTGGAACACTTGATGTCCTAAACTTTTTATTTCACTCTTAAAAAGTCCATCATTCACGGCCTTTGCCTTTGCCTTTGCCTTTGCCTTTGCCTTGCCCTGACCGAGTCAGTCCCAATCAGTTCCCAAGAGGATTTTTTAGTCATTCTCTAAATGCTAGTCCTACTCTCATCCTGTCTGCCACTGCCCCCCATCCTGACCTGACTCCCTCAATCCATCCTATGGAACTACTGCAACCTTTTAGTCCACATTTGGGAGTTGTGTGTTTTGTAGAACAGTGAGAGCCGAGGCTTTGGATCTCTCTTAAATCTTTCTTTGCACTCCACTTTGCCACCAACCGTTGGATTTTTAAGTTTTAGACTTCATTATTAGTAATAAATTATTAAATGAGATTAAGTCAAAAAATAGATATGCGTGTTGTGTTTTATATTTTTACATCATAACGGTGATAACAACAAATAAAGTGAATTAAGGAAACAAGTGGGTGACATGGCAAAGAATGGCAGTGAAAGTTGCAAAAGGGCATAGAAAGAATGAGATGTAGAGGATCCAAAGCACAACATTTGATTGAGGAAGAGAAGAGGATCATAAGTTGGCTTGCATTGCATTGCATTATTATTCATTTAGTCTTTGGTTTTAATTAAAACAGTTATTTCGCCGACACCCATTTACGCCACACACTCTCTTTTTGATTTACTATAAGCTTCGAATCTCTCTCTCTCTCTCTCTCTTTAATGGCCATGTCTCTCCTTCTGCTTGCCACCCTTCCCGATCTCAACAACTTCTCTTTCTCTTTTTCTTCTTCTTTGCCTCATTTTTCTTCACCTAACTGCGCCATGCGCTGCACCTCCCTTCAAAATCACCTCTAGACATACACCTACAGTGCAATCTACATTTCCAAAATAATGGCCTTTAACGCCATTGCTCTCTCTTTCTCTTTACCTCCTTCATCACTCGCTCGCTTACTTTTGCTCTTTTTTTTCTTGCCGCTTCTTGTTCAATGCAACACTGATGCCTCTGATGGTATTTCTCTTCTTCTTCTTCTTCTTTTCTTCTGCAAAATTATAAAATAAATTATTTGGAGGTTGTTGCTGATTGATAAGATTGAGTTGTTAATGTGATTGTGATCGCTGACATTAAAGTTACTTACTTTTCCTCTTCTTTGCAATGAGCTGGCTTTTCAGTCCAAGCAATGAGCTTTGACTTTTTTTTTTTTTTTTTGTGAAAGTTCTTTTCTTTATTCTCCGTTTGTTTACCGGGAAAATGCAGAAACATGGACATGTTGCAGTGTTGTAGTTTTTGCGTTCGATGTTGGTTTTTTATGACATAAGAAGAAAATCTACCTGCTCATAAGAACGGAATAGACTAGGATATGCAAAACTGGAAAATGATCAAAATGTTGTACCTTCATAGTCTGATTTAAACTTTTTCTTTCGATTTTCAGCAATTAAATAGTGGGTTTTATGCCTTTGTTTTTGGGTAATTGAGTTTTATTTCTGTTGCAGTCCAAGCTCTACAGGTCTTATACACCTCTTTGAATACTCCTCCACAGCTCACCAATTGGAAAAGCAATGGTGGTGATCCGTGTGCAGAGTCATGGAAAGGGGTGACTTGTGAGGGATCAGCTGTAGTTTCCATGTATGGACCTATTAAAAAAAAGAAGAAGAAGAAGAATAGCCTTTTAATCATTCTTGTTATTTTCTTTGCGTGCGTTTTGTTTAAATACTTTTGTTTTGCTTTAACAGTCAGATTTCTGGGTTAGGACTTGGCGGGACATTGGGATACTTGCTTTCACAACTCATGTCATTGAGAACATTGTGAGTTGTTGTTCAACTTCATTTATTGAGTGTATGGAATCTTTGTTTATTTTCTTGGCTAGTTCAGTTGCTAATGCAATTTTTATTTTGATTTCCAGAGATCTAAGTGACAACAATATTCATGATTCAATCCCGTATCAATTACCACCGAATCTTACGAGCCTGTAATGTTCAATCATATTGATTGTTTCTGTTGTTTAGGAGTCAATAGATTTCATTGTTTGATTATGTTACTGACTTTATCGTTGTGCAGAAATCTTGCAAAAAACAACTTTAGTGGAAATCTTCCTTATTCAATTTCCACTATGGTTTCTCTCACTTACTTGTATGTGACTTCTCTTAAATGCTTTGAGATTTTGGTGCTATTGCAAAATATTGTCTTTTGCTGGATTCTAACATCCTCGGTTTTAGGAACGTGAGCCATAATTCAATTTCCCAATCAGTTGGAGATGTTTTTACTAATCTTTCTCTTCTCACAACCATGTAAGATATCTCACCTCAAGTTTTCAGCCTACTGAGCTCATTTTTATGAAATGTTAATTTTAAATCTTTTCAATTGTCTGCTTTTGATTGAACTTATGCGACATGGGGTCAAAATTTTACTGTTACTCTTCCGCACCTTGGTCCCTTGTATGGTTCCTTTGCTCAGTTAAGTTTGTGAGGAATCATCACGTAGGTGCTTTTTCATTAATCATTACTAATTTATGCATGATGAACTGATTGAGAAAGTTACTCTGGGGAAAAGGACAGTCGATTCTCTAAGATATAACTGAATTTTAGACTTATGGAATTTTTACATGGTTATGTGTGCGTCTTACTAAACTAAGAATTTTTTTAGGCCCCTTCGAATTTCAAATTCAGTTTCAATAGATAGGCCTATATATACTTCATTGTTTCATGCTGCCTTGCATGTGGTTGCAGGGATCTCTCTTTCAACAATTTTAGTGGTGATCTTCCAAACTCCTTTAGTTCATTGTCCAATCTTTCAAAACTGTGAGTTCAGTCCTACTTTCCCTCCAGACCAAATAACCAAATCAAGATAAAAGAAAACGATGGCATATTTGTTGCAGTTTGATTGAAGTTCTTTTGATATTCTAATGTGTGGCAGCTACGTTCAGAACAATCAACTGACTGGTTCTCTCGATGTTCTTACCAATTTAACCTTAACTACTTTGTAAGTTTTCCTTCTACTGGAATTTCAAATGTATTATCTGTCAAAGTTTTCTTATTTTAGCTTATTTTTTCAACAGAAATGTTGCAAACAACCATTTTAGTGGATGGATACCTCGAGAGCTTAGTTCAGTTCCAACTTTTATGTGAGTTTAAGATTATGCTTTGAGTTTCTTTAATTTCATTTTATAACTTGTTTCGCTTTTGCAATATGCCTAACTTAGCTGTTGAAACCAAAAATCAGATATGATGGAAATTCTTTTGATAATGGTCCTGCTCCCCCTCCTCCACCGTATACCCCACCACCACCAGGTAGATCTCGTAACAATCGCAGTCATTCAGGATCAGGCACGCGCACACCTCCATCATCTAGCAGCCAGTCATCTGAGTCCGATAAAGGAATGTCAATTGGGGCTATTGTAGGCATAATCATTGGTTCTGTCTTTCTGTTCTTCATTGCACTTCTTGCTGTTGTTTTTTGCATTAGAAAGAAAAAGAGGAAAGATGGAGGTGCCATAGTTTCCCAGGGAAGTCGGTCAGCTGGTACAATTGATGGTAGGTTCCCTTTATTTTTCATTTATGCTCCTAAACTTACCATTTCTTTTGAAGTTTGCGTATTGAGTCATTTAATTGCTCACCTGAAATGTGGATTTTTGCAAGGCCATGCTATGTTGTAGTATGAATACAAAATTTCTTCTTTCTTTATTTTTTTCCCCTTTGTCCTATTAAAATTCATATAATCTCTTTGGTTGACAGATAGGATTGCCTAAAATAAAATTAAGCAATCTGGTTCATTCCTTCTTACAGTTTACAGGGCAGCGTACATTGAAATGATGAACTTATCTTTCTTCTTGATTTTCTATTAAAATTTGTTCAGTATTTGATGCTTAAAGCTTGAGCGCTATAATTCCTACCATTCAGGTGTTAAATTGCCTTTTGGTCTGCAGTAAATACAGAGATGCAAGAGCAAAGAGTGAAAAGTATTGCTGCTGTTGCGGATCTGAAGCCCCCACCTGCTGAAAAATTGGTTGTTGACAGATTACAAGGACATTCTGGATCTGTAAAGAGAATGAAGTCACCTATTACTGCTACTTCATACACTGTTGCTGCTCTGCAAACAGCAACAAATAGCTTTAGTCAAGAGTTTCTAATTGGTGAAGGTTCTCTTGGTCGTGTTTACAGAGGGGAGTTTTCTAATGGAAAGGTAACTTAACCATTGCACATAAGATCATATTCATTCTTATGTTTCATACTGGTTTGTCTATCTTCTCTTGTTATTAGGAATTGGGCCAATTGAGAACGCCAATGTTTTATTAATCAGGGGAATTTAAATCAAGCAATCCTGCAGAGTAGTTCAAAAACTATATTTTTGTCCTTGAATATTTTCGTAAGTGTAATTTGGGCATGATGTTCATATATGCATTGGCTGCTCAAAATTCTTAAATGAACAAAGTTTCTGTGTAGTGAGACGAGACAGGCAAGCCCTTTGACTTTTGAGGTGATGAATAATGCTTACAAGGTTACCACATCTTTGACAGGTTCTTTCCCCTTTCTGATAAAATATACAATTACACAACCAGTTCAGAATAAATGGGGATAGCGACTGTTCAACAATTACTGCCAACACCATATACCTCGCTTCCATTCTCATCTTATTGTTCATGCATGGCATAATTAGATCATTGCCTAATGATATGTTCTTTTTTCCTTTGTTTTCTAGTTGAATAATTTAGAATTATTTTGCAATAAAGAACTAATCAATTTGTGCTCTGTTGATGTAGATAATGGCTATTAAGAAGATCGACAATGCAGCACTTTCATTACAGGAGGAAGATAACTTTCTTGAAGCGGTTTCAAATATGTCTCGCTTGAGGCACCCTAATATTGTTTCATTGGCAGGATACTGTGCAGAGCACGGGCAGCGCCTTTTGGTGTATGAATATATAGGGAGTGGGAGTCTGCATGATATGTTGCACTTTGCGGAAGATGGCAGTAAAACTCTTTCTTGGAATGCTCGTGTTAGGGTAGCACTTGGCACAGCCCGGGCTTTAGAGTATGTTGCATGTATACGGCTCTATTGTTTTATCTCATTCTCATATTTTGGATCCTTGTTCCTTTCTAAACTGCAGCCTTCTATTAGGTACTTGCATGAAGTCTGCTTGCCTTCTGTTGTCCATCGAAATTTCAAGTCAGCGAATATTTTACTTGATGAAGAGCTCAATCCTCACTTATCAGATTGTGGTTTAGCTGCTCTCACACCAAACACTGAGAGGCAGGTAAAGAAAGATATTAATAATGTTTGTTGGCAATAATAAGTTCTTATTTGACTTTACTGTGGATTGTGTTGTCCATATATCCTTGTGCCTGTGGGCTAAATGACATTGTTCATACTGACAGGTTACAACACAAATGGTTGGATCTTTTGGTTACAGTGCTCCTGAATTTGCCTTGTCCGGAGTATACACTGTAAAAAGTGATGTTTACAGCTTTGGTGTAGTGATGCTGGAGCTTTTAACTGGTCGCAAGCCACTTGACAGGTAACGCCTCTCTTGTTTAGTGATCTTTTGTGCATCTGTTCTTGGTGTTGGAAGCAATTTTTTATCATGCCATTTCTTAAAATTTGGTTACGTTGTAGCATTAATTTATCCACTTCATTTTATGTGTCTTCTATAGTTCAAGGGTTAGATCAGAGCAGTCACTTGTGAGATGGGCTACTCCTCAATTGCATGATATTGATGCCTTGGCAAAAATGGTTGATCCTGCCTTGAATGGCATGTACCCTGCAAAGTCTCTTTCACGGTTCGCTGACATTATTGCCCTGTGTGTTCAGGTAGTTTTCTTCACTTATGTAGAGTTAGACCAAATTCCTGTTGAAGCTAGCAATCATTCAGTAGCACACACGTTTACTGTTGGCATACAAAAACATATCAAAGAATCCCTGGAGCCTTCCCAAGCCCAACAGAAAACAAAAACTGCCAGGAAGGGCTGGAAGCAGCCCCTGGGAATCTCTTGAACATGACATGTATGATGTCATGCATATGCACTTGCTTGGTGTTGTCTAATTTTATTTGTGTAGTTTTATGATCATTCCTATAATTGAGAAAGCCAGCCACCTTATAACTTTATGTTGTCTCCATAGCCGGAACCTGAGTTTCGCCCACCCATGTCTGAAGTTGTGCAAGCATTGGTGCGGTTAGTGCAAAGGGCAAGTGTTGTCAAAAGGCGTTCAAGTGATGAATCAGGATTTGGATATAAGACCCCTGATCATGAGGCAATTGATATGTCATTCTGAGTGTCCAGCATTCTCGAATTGGAGGAGGTAACGCTTCCAGCTCGGCTTACAAGTACAAAGAGAGGTCACTGAAGGACTAAAGCGTGCACAGGATAGAGGAAAAAAATGAAACAGCTATTGAGAATGAGGTCAGAGAGACGTAATTATGTCGTGAAGCTGTGAGCTGCATATACTTTTTAAGGCGATTTTATCTGTAAATGGTTCAATATTGTACTCCCAAATTTTCCACAATCTTCTGATGCAAATTACTCTAAGAATAAAATTTTGCATTTGACTCTAGCAAGTTCATGCGTTTTATGTGAATTCTTGTATATGAGGCCATCATGTCAAATTGCATTGTAGTGTCTGTTTAAGGTCTATAGAATGTTTTTACTGTAAGTCGAAGCTGTGAACAAAAGACGAAAAAAAAAAATCGTTTTTGGGCTTTGCTGTGTTGTGGAAATCCACTAATCCAGAGATAAAAAAAGTTACATATTATGATTTCTTTGAGAAATCTGGAAAAGTTGCATGAAGTTAAAAGTCTTGCTGCTTTTCGATTATGCTTTAGATGCAAGGCAACAAATCCAACACCAAAATCAGTTTCTACTTTCAAGTGCTGATGCTGAATTGCCAGAAAAGTGGCAACTAACAGCAAAAGGGTGCACGTTGGAGGGCCAAGCAGCATAATGCCATCAGACAAGATGCAGATGTTGTATTTTACGGATGAAGATCACATGATAGAGGATGGTGAAAGAAGAAAATGTTGTTGCATAAAATTAAAGGCAGGTTGTACCACGTGCCTTGCCTTTCCACTAATGTAAGTGGAACATAACAAAGACTCATTCTTGCTACTGCATATTGTGCTTGTAAATTTCTGCCCGCATCCAACTAGTGTTGAAACTTGAAATGGTGTTGTAAAAGTTAGGCAGTCATCAATTGAAAGAGATGTTTTATTAGTGTAATCAGCGGTCCCATTAATAAGTTTCATTCTTCAAAAAAGAAGCCAACAGAGCAGCCAAGGCTCAGTTGACTGAAAAATGAAACACTGTTAAGATCTAGTGGTGGGTCCCTTTCGAACAGCCGTTAATCAAATAAAGTCCAATCCAATTGGCTGCTCCAACTCACTATTGTAAACCCCACACCATCATACCATTCTATCCCGAAGTGAATGACTGAATTCTCTTCAGACAGCACCTTCAAATTTTAGCGAAGGAAGTAACTTTGCTTGGTTTTTGTCCTAAAACAATCTTCTCTCTTTTTGACAGCTTTTTTTTTTTTTTATTTTTTTAAATGGCATCTTCAGCTGAGCTTCTCACCCACGACCCACCTGATATGTTGGTTTCAGATCGAACCGAAACTAGCTGTTCTTTATACTCCCGCTCTAATTCTGCTGCCTCAATGAGCCAGAGCCAGAGCCATCACTCTTCCCCTGCTCAATCACCAAGATACTCTTCCTCACGCTTCTTGAATGATGATTGCTCTTCCCATAATCAACAGCTGAATCCGTTTTCCTGGTCTAATTTGGTGGGGTATTTGTGGGATCAGAAAAGGAAGCAACTTAATAGAACGGTAAAGAGAAAAGGAGGAGGAGGGAAGGTTTGGTCCCAAAGAAAGAGAGTGGCCGCTCTTATTGGATTGGTTGCTTTGTTTTTCTTGGTTAATTCTTTCATGCTTTTGCGGCTTCAAGATCATCGAATTGTTGGCCTTTTAAAGCATTCATCTCCTAATTCTACGTCTTCTGCTCCGCTGTCCGTTAAGGTATGTGTCAATTTACTATTCCACCTGATTTAGAAAGTTACTTACTTTATTAGAATAATTATTCTCTTGGCAATTTTAGTTTGACTAGTTTGTGAGAATGATGGAAATTTCTGTATCTCTGTCCCTTTTTGTTTTGAGCTTCGCTTAAATGGCCTCCTTAGCGAAGAGCCAAGAGAGTGGTTTATGGGTACATTTGTTACAAGTTATGTATAACTCACAGGCAAAATGTTGGGCCTTTTATATTTGAACTAAGAAGACAGATGGAGTGACGATTTTTTAGAGTATTTATATATGATTTTGTTGGGTGAACTGAGCTGAAGCGAAGTGAAAATATTTATACAAAGAGCTAAACGGTTTATAGTTACTGGATTTAACTTAGGCAATTGAGGGAAAGTGAAAAATTGAGCTTTCCTGTTGTTTGGTTAAGCCATTGTTTTTCTGAACCGTAAGCTCAAGTACTGTGGGAATGGGAGCAAGCAATGAAGGGGGTGCTTAATTAACAGGTAAGCTTCCAGTGCTGGTCTTAAGCTTTTAGTAAGGCAGCAGTGGGCCTTACTTGAGCCTAATTCTAAATCATTCCTTTGTTTCATGAAAAGTAGTTCAGTAATTGGCATAAGAGACAATGACGGTACGTTAATGTGTCAAGGGGAAAAATATGAGAGTCCAATGCTACATTTGCAACTGCAATAAAATGATTGCATATTGAAGTCTTTGGTTTCGGAAGATATCATGAAATTTCATAACCTGTATGCAGTATACATTCTTCCTTCACCCTGTATTCATCATTTGTACTGGCCATAAATGTTCCATTAAAGAATTGGCAGTGCAATTTTAAGGCTTTTTTTTTTTTTTTTCATGTTATTCACTTCAGTCTATTTTCTTTTGCCATTTAAATCTTGAAATGACATAGGGACAATGGAAAAAGCCTACCAAAGGAAAAAAACCACAAAAAGGTACATATGGAAGGATGTTGGCTTTGGCTGCACATGCACTGGCTGAGGTAATTGAATATCAAATTTTCTTAAATGGTGGATTATTCATTTCTATCGTTTACATTTCCTTTCCCCTTGTACCAATTATTTCTTTTGCTCTTTTCCATGTTGGAACAGAACAAACGTGAGCCAAAAGATCTGTGGCAGGAACCATTTGCTGAGGCCGCTGCTTGGACGCCTTGTGCAGATCAACGTAACTGGAAACCTAGTGGTGAATGACTCTCTGTCTCTCTTCCCCTTTCTCTGTGTAAACATGAGTTTTTTTTTGTGTGTGTCAATGTGTATAGGTGTGAGCATTCTATTGGATGTTTGCATTTGCATGTTTAAGTGAAAATTTGTCACTGATATCTTAAAAGTGAGTGATTAAATGTATATAATGGGTGGTGGAAGCCTCTGACATGAATTTTTCCTTTAATTTCAATAGGGGGAAATAATGGTTACATTTTGGTCACAGCAAATGGTGGGATAAACCAGCAGCGAGTGGCTGTAAGTGATTCCTGCCACCAATTACAGCATTGTGGAAATTTCTTATGTTGTCTAAATCTCATGATCAGCATGATTTCTCCTTTTCTGCTGAAGGGTCAATCTATGCTGATGCTTCCTGGTTTAAGATTCTCAATAGGTTCAAACTGGGTTCCTATTTTGTTGAAAACAGGTCTGCAATGCTGTTGTTGTTGCACGGTTGCTGAATTCAACTCTTGTCATTCCTAAATTTATGTACAGCAGTGTCTGGAGAGATGAGAGGTAATATATTTCTTTTGACATTAATTCTTCTTCTGGCCACACCTTTTTCCACTTTAGGGGAATGCATGCTGTTGATTGTTGAATGAACTATTATTGTCGTGTCTATGTGATTGCTCCTATAATTCTTGGTTCCTCCATTGGTAACAATTGAAGTTAGTTTCTCTAATATCCCAGGAGAAAGATGTTACTTCAAAGAATTGGCATCATTATAGTTTTGTGAATTCTTGATTTATACTTTAAAAGTTGAAAGTACAGTGCTGTGTAATTCCTTCATCGCCAATCACGTAACCATTAATGAGCTTGCTATTTCCTCCCGAAATGGAAATGCTTCATTTGCTTGGAGTTAACCCTGGTTCTTGACAATGGTTTGAATGCAAAAATAATTAAGTATTATATGGTTATATGATTTAGATTGAAAAGTATTAACCATGTTATATGTTATATTGCATAGTCAATTCAGCGATATCTATCAAGAGGAGCATTTTTTTAATTACTTGACTCCTGATGTTCGGATAGTGAAGGAACTTCCCAAGAAGCTGATGTCACTAGATTTGGAGGCAATTGGTAGTGTTGTGAGTTTCACAGCTGAGTTAATTTTGAGATTTTCTTGATTGATTTGGTAAGTCTCAGTGATTTGTTTGCAATAGTGATATTTCAAATGGTGATCAGGTGACAGATGCAGATATTAGGAAAGAAGCCAAGCCAAGTTTTTATCTGAAAAACATTCTTCCTATTTTACTAAAAAACAGAGTGGTTCATTTCATTGGATTTGGGAATCGCTTGGCATTTGATCCAATACCTTTTCAGTTACAGGTAAATATGTTTAGCATTCTTTTTTGTTATCCTTGCTACCCATTCTGCTTTGCTTTTCCTAATATAAGGACTTCATCTAGAGGCTTCGATGCAGATGTAACTTCCACGCACTGCAATTTGTTCCCAAAATACAAAAAACTGGCAATTTACTCATCCAAAGGTTACGCAAACATGCAGCTCATCCTGGACCATTGGATCATTATCTTGTTGGCTCTTATGCAGAATCAAATATGAAAGAAAAAGGGGGTCATGTTGGAAAAGCTTCAAAATATCTGGCTCTACATCTGAGGTTTGAAATTGACATGGTGGCACATTCTTTGTGTGAATATAGTGGTGGTGAAAAAGAGAGGAAACAGTTGGAAGCATATCGTGAAATCCATTTCCCTGCATTGGCGCTTCTTGAGAAGACAAAAAAGTATGCACTTCTGCCTGTTTTGCTATACTATTGATTGCACAAATAAATGGTTGTATTTACTTTTCAAGGAAATATGTTTTGTATTCATGTTCACAATGTGCTGGATCAAGAGATGCCTTTGCTATACATATTTGCATTTTAGCACAACATGTTAAGATTCCAAGGACTTGAAGTTTAATTTCTTTCATTGCGTGCTTTTGCTTTAACTGTTTGATGCTAAACACCAATTAGATGTTGGACTGGGAGTTTATACTGAAACTCCTGTATATTTTTAGCGGCCAATGCCAAGCTATTTATGGCACATTTTGAATGCCTCGGTAATGAAATGGGAATGAAAATGGAAATGGATGTGTAAGTACAAGGAATCCTGTTTCCTGTTTTGGTGATAACCAATAAAATTTAAACTGTACATAAAAATATGTTATTTACACTAAAATTCAATCTGTGTACCAAACAAAAACTTGGAATCCCATTCCAAAAATAGGATTCCATGTCTAATTCCAAGGCATACAAAGCATGACATTATGGAATTCATATTCTTTCCATAACTCCTCTACATAATATCGTAGTATATTTATTGTCAATGAACTGTAATCATTCAACTTAATTTTGTATACTTCATTCATTTGCTGTTCATATTGAAGTTTAGTGCCTAGAGTAATAAAATTTGCTATGCACATGATTAAATGTTGTTATGTGCGAATCTGAGGCCTCCGATCCTCTTTCTTAAAGAAATATTTTCAGTTAATGTTTTGTAAACATATCCTTTTCGTAGAAGTTTAACTTTGTTTTATCTTTTGCCCTTTCATGTTCTTTTTATCCAGACATAACAGCTTCAAGACATCCATGAATCTAAACATTTAAGCTTTGGCCAAACCATCCTAGGATACCAATAAAAATGATTTCTGTCAATTGCTAGTCTATGCTGCTATTATTTTATTGGCATTGGTGTAAGTTGATATCAAGGAGTTAAGATTTCCGTTGGAATTTTATTTTAAGAGATCACATCCATGTGTTTAATTTATCTTTCAAATTGAAGTACATCTATACTAAAGTTGCATTGATTTATTTTCTTAGGAAGTTGTTTTTCCTGTTACAGGCTACCTTCTCCTGCAGTGCTTAGGTCAGAAGGCCTATGTCCATTAACACCTGAAGAAGCAGTACTAATGCTTGCTGCTCTTGGTTTCAACCGTAAGACACATGTATTTGTAGCTGGTGCAAATATATATGGGGGACAACCAAGATTAGCTGCTTTGACCAGCTTGTATCCTAATTTAGTCACTAAAGAGAATCTGCTTTCAGCAACCGAACTTGAACCATTTTCTAACTTCTCCTCTCAGGTAACAAATTCATAGTCATCTCTATTGTTTAATTTTGCTTTTAATTTCTACAATATCTAGTTTACTTGCACTAGTCGGATGGAAAAATGTATCATGTAAATCTCACGAAATAAGGATCTTAACAGTAACTTATTGTAGTTATGAGAAGGCTCCATGAATTTAAGACAACTTTTCTTGGGTGTGTGGGCGGTGCAAGGGATTTTTGATGGATAATATTTTTGCTTCTGCTTGGTATGACTAAATCTTGGGAAGCTGAAAACTCAAGTTTTGGAGTTCTGAGAGCGGACAACTCGTTGTGGAAGGGTAGAACTAGTTAAAAAACTTCACCTTCTTTGACCTCCTTTTGGCAGGAACATAACTTGGCAATTTTCCCTTCAGTTTGAACTGAAGTTTGAAGACTACTGTGTTCTCTTGTGACCCCAAATGGAAGCTCTTGCTTGATGAGTACAAAATATGGTTTGGAATGGTGAATGTAGATGTTCAAACACTTGTGAGAAGTTCATAGAAGACTTTTTTTTAAGTTTGACTTTGATATTGGTTCTCTTGAGAAACTGTCTAAAGGGTTGGCCCTTTCTGCATTCTTCGGTCCTATTTCTGTTCCATATTTAGCTTATTTTCACTATCATCAACATACCGGCGCTTCTCCTATCTCTAGGAAATCTGCAGCATCATTGACTGATTCATTTACTCTGAATGAGTTTATCTTTTCTTGTTATAACAATGATGTTTGATGAGATTTTTACTTCTGCAGCTAGCTGCACTGGACTTCATTGCCTGCACTACTGCTGATGCATTTGCCATGACAGACTCAGGGAGTCAGCTGTCATCCTTAGTTGCTGGATATCGAACATATTATGGTGGTGGGAGGATGCCAACAATTCGACCGAACAAGCGAAGAATTGCTGCGATATTCACTAAGAACAATACTATTGAATGGAAAGTATTTGAGCAAAGAGTTAGGAAGGCTGTAAGACAGACGAAACATGTTTTTGAAAGGCCTGTGGCAAGGAGTGTTTATAGGTTTCCACGGTGTAAAGAATGCATGTGTTTAACAAAATAATTATTCTTTTAACCTGTAACACTCATTATTGTTCAATTTATTTCGATATTACTTGTCAAAAAACTCTTAAAACATTCGAGAGGCTTTTAGGATAAGGAATGGTAAAGTGTCAACTTTTTTTTTTTTTTTATCGGAATGAAAATATCATTCAAGAGATAAGCTTTACAACTTGCAAAAGGAGTACAAAGCGAACCCAAGCTTTGCTAACTCCAACAAAGAGCACGACTACAAGCTGCTAAACCTGAAACCAACATTGAATCCCTTTCATCATAGGAGTGTCCAAAAAGGATACCACTTATAGTCGAAACATCATAATTGACCATGGATGGGAGATGATTTAAAAAACCAAAAACAAAAAGAGAAAACTATAGCCAGAAACAAAAACAACAACAAGAACAACCACAACAGCAACAACACCAAACAAAATCAACACAAACAACAACAACAACAACTAAAAGAAAGAAGACTCGGTTACTGCCTACTCGCCTCCTTATCGGCCTGATTCACAAGTCTGCTTTTGATCCTTCATCCAAGCTCAGTTCACAAACTGATGAGGCTTGCTGGATCATTAAAACACAGCTGCCCAAAAACCAGATTGACTGAATCATGGATCCTGACTTGGATGGGTTGAACTCTTTCACATCAATGGCATATGAAGCTTTCACATCTGAAGCTTGGAAGGGTTCAAGCTCTGGATGTGATGAGTCATGGATCCTGTCTTCAAGTTTGCAGACAATAAACAAAATAAACGTAACCACTGACATAATAAAACAAGATAGATTTATTTATATAAAGAAAACACTAGAAAGGAAAGGTTGTTTGGTGGTTTTTCGGCCAAAAAAACACCAAAACCAGTGTTCAAATGATAAAGACGATGATAAACAATAAACAAGAAGCTGTCAGAGCTATTCAATAAGTTATTATGTTAAGTGGGAATCTAAAGTGTCAACCTTTTGGTGGCAAGTAATTTGAGGAAAAATTAGTTAAAGTTAGGAAGGAAACCATGTCAAGCAACATGGTAAATGGAATCCTTTAGTAGATGCAAAGCAATCGGTTTTTCATGAGAGAAAGGAAACACGACACCTGCATGGATACAGCCAGCAGTGAAATCCTTCAATTTATGCATGTCTGAATCAGATTAATTATTGTTCTTGATAAAGGTATAAATAACAATAATTGTAATAGTAACAACTTTGTTTTTATGTTGTCTGTCGAAACAAAGTTCACGCAGAATTCCTCGGGTAAATTACTAGCCCTTGAACTATATATCATCGATGTTAGGACACTGAAAGAGGCAAAATTGATAACGGGATTCTAACAATGTGATTTAAACTTCCTGTCAGGACAATCTCCCCAAAGCTGAACTCATTACGCGCCAGGGTAACACGAAACTGTATATATATATCTTGAGTTCCTTGTGGAGCTATTGTGAACCAGGTTGGATACAGGTTAACTGTAGTCCCATTAGGTGCTATCACCGAACACAAGTATGTCTCTGGTTTGATCCCTACATTCTTGACAGTCCTCTTCACTGTTTGTGATCCTCTTAGTGCTGATATTGTAATAGAAGGGAGGTTCAGGTTGGCTGGGAGGCCAAGTGATCCATTGCACCGCTCTCCCGTCGCAGCTTTCACTATATCCGGATCAATGTCGGGCAACGAGCACAAAAAGCTCATGTAATCTTGAAATTCTGATTCACAATCACATTTTACGCATGAAGTTATGAGATCAATCCGTGTTAAGTTTCTTCCTCTGAATTATTAGTGTAAAAGAAGTATCGAAGTGGAAAAGTTACCTGTCGTAAAGACAAGGCCTGGATCGATGGCACGAGTTGGATTCACAATCCCAGCACCTAAATCAAAATGTGTGGAGGGATAGAAGCTGTTTACATCAAAACCTTCTGCCAGGATAAGTTCTCCATAGTTATCATACTTGCTTGCAGTGGTGGAGAGGGCTGAAGCAACCATAGATGGAGTCCACGAAGGGTGGAATTGCTTGATCAGTGCTGCTATTCCCGCTATATGAGGTGTTGCCATACTTGTACCAGACAATAATGCAAATCTATATCCTATCAAAGTTAAGAGGTATCAATTTTTTTTAGTTCATGCTGCTTTCATTCTGACTGCCATTATACAAAGTAGCAGCGAACGATATCTTACCTGTTAGTATTGGATCCAAGGCACTGAGAGGGCTCCAGGCTGCCCATATTTGGTGCCCTGGGGCTAGAATATCTGGCTTAAGTACATCGGCAGCATTCCTATTAATGTCAACAAAATCTGGTCCCCTGGAAGAGAATCTACTAACAACAGGTGCTCTACCCTCAAATGATGCAACTCTACCTTCGCCTATAGCTGCTCGTGTGCAAAATTTAATCACCAACCCTCTTTCATCCCTCTGGATTTGTTGCTCATAGTACTTTGATATAATCTACATATGCAAGATTGTATTACTTTTTATAAGATTAATTTCTGTTTGTGATGTAACCTAAATTATATACCTCTGCATCTGCAACTTTTGGAATCATAATGCCTGGGACTCCAAAAGGAATGGGCTCTGCAATGAAATCGCCATAGCTTGGATTTGCAACTAGAGCAAAACCCATAAATCCTAAAGTTCTTGCTGTGTCAATTAAGGCTGCTATTGTGGATGTGCCATTATAGAAGCCAGATGAGAAGGTGCAGATAACAATACTACCCCGCACCAATCTAGGGTCCAGTGATTCTGGATATTGGCACTCTTCAATGTACTGAGGAGTCCTTGGGAACGTCCCATTTGCCTTGATTGCATCCTGAGCAAACACCAGCTTATACCCATATCCGAAAGTTGGTCCTGAGTAAGAATTGAATTGTTGATTCAGAGATATATACGTGATTCTGGAAATTATATGAAGGATATTAATTCAGACTTGGAAGCTATGGAAGCCACCTGATAAACCAACGCCTCCAACTTTTTGACCATTTCCAAGAAGAAGTGAAGCAGGATAGATTCTGTCAGTAGTGGAAGCAGCCACTCCCACAGCCCAAGGGCTGTAAGACACAACTGTTGAAAGATCTGGCCCATGGTTACCTGCAGCTTGCACTACAAAAACTCCAGCTCGTCGTGCAAATAACATGAAAACATCAAACACGCTTAAGAATGTAAGAGTGTCTTCTGGTGGTTCATCTGGGCCAACAGAGAGATTTATTATATCAACTCCATCTTTTGTAGCCTGTGCCATAAATAGGATGGAGAATAAGAGCTTCATTTATATATTCTTATGCATGTGGTATCCACAGAAACAAAAACACGTTGGATGATTACTTGATCAATTGCTGCAACCACATCTGTTAAGGTTCCTACTGTTGGATACACAGCCTTATAAACTGCAATTCTGTTTCCAAAAGTGGTCAATACGTAAATCAACGTGTTGTTTGCTATCAGAACAGAAGTGGCATGCGTACCGTGCACGTGGCGCCATGCCACTAGCTCGTCCATAGTAGAAGCCATTGGTCACTACTGCTACCCCAGCATTTCCAGCAGCAGTTGAAGCTACATGACTAGAAAAAATCATTTTTGTCAATTCACAATTTTCTTTTTGAGAAATTGAATCATTTTCAGAGTATATAAGATTATACCTGCCATGTCCAACAGCATCATAGGGTGACAGGAAGTCCACTGAAGCATTAAGAGCAGCAACTGTTTGAGCACCAGCTGAGAAGAACCTAGCTAATGCTATCTTCCCATTGCAGGAGGTGGCGGGGAATCTAGGACCCGTCTCACAAGCTCCAGAAAAATGAGAATTATTCGTTGCAAAAGGATGCAAAGGATTATAAGCGAAGCTTGGATGCCAGGGATTGATCCCTGTGTCAATAAAACCGATAACGATACCTTCCCCAGCATTTCTGTCTCCTCCTTCTTGTGTCCATACTCCCTGAGGTAACTCCAGGAATTGAGGTGTGTAAGTGGTCATCAGTTTGGCTCCTCTGTCTCTTTCCACCACCTTTACTCCAGGAGCCTCTTTCAGTTTCTCAGCCTGCGAGAGATTTCATCATAATAAGTAAAACCAAGAAGTAACCATTTTGACATTTTCTTTATTTTTTGTCTTTTACTTATATAAACCTGAGAAGCAGAAGCATGAACAGCAAAGCCATTAACGATGTGTTTAAAGCTGTAGAGCTTGGTGTAGCTTCCGATTTCTAGAGTGCTTTGTAGAAGCTGATCATGTGAATCAGACAAACGCTTTGCATGAGCTTGGGAAACTTCACTAACCATTAAAAAAAAAAAAAAAAAAAAAATTCAAACTCAGTTAACGATTAGAGAAGATCACTCCCCAACAATCAATAGACAAGGGGCCTTCAGAAAAAAGACGGGGTCTCAAATTGACATGAAACCTGTTCAGGTCAAGTTTTCTCGTGCCAGGAGGATGGCCTCCAAGAAATGCAGCTGGCTCTCCTTCCATTAAGACTAAGTATATGGATCGCTCTTCTGCAAAACAAGAAGCACAAATAACAAAGACAAGAATCAAAGAATATGTTGATGGATTTGCCATGACCAACTCCAGTTGATCAGCGGAATATGAGCAGACCTAGGTTGTTAGATTTCATTTAAATAACATATAAAAAAGGAAAGAAAACTTAGTTCCCATACATGCATACAGCACCAAACCCATGCAATGATGCATAGTACACATGGTCAATGTGAATAAAGCTGTTACTTTGAGCTGTTCATACATGGAAGGAGTCCCACTTTTGGACTAAAACCGTTATACACCCAAAAATCTGGGTGAGGTTAAAGAATTTTAGATGCATTTGTGCATGCTATCCTCGCCATCGATCTTAGGAAGAAATATGCATTATTTTCCTGGAACTAGACAAATAATCCAACAAATTGTTTGTAGGGTCTATACCCACCATGATCAATTTCGGTATTTTCTGCCACCTTTCTGTTAAAAATAGCGCTTTTAAGTTCACTTTGAAAAGGATACTGCATTTCAAACAAGCAGCAAATTTTGAGGTGCTCGTAAGATTGTTCGGCACACCACTGCGTCTAAAAGCACTTCAAGAATGAATTTTAAGTGAAAATTGATATACGTGGAGCCTTCTGCTTAATAATTCCCAAGAGAATCAATAAGGAAAAAGTTTCATTGGAAAATTAGGAGGCAAGTCAGCATCAACATTGGCGGTTATTGTTCCAAAAAAGAAAATATTGGCGGTTTTCAATCATTCTAATCACTTTAGCATTTTAGGTCTCAGTTGTCCGAAGACGTACATACAACAGCACTGAACACATTCCAAGGAATAGGTGGTTTAAGCAAATTTCATATCGGATGGATTGTCCTGGAGCCTTGTGGCATGTAACAATGTACCACAGCGCAGAAAAGGGCACTTCCTATTAACATAAAATCACGGATGAAAAATATGATCACCATATGATCAACTGCAATACAAACAAAATCAGATAATCCCGCAGAGTGAACACCATAAGCTCAAAGTTACTCCGTACATTAGATTCAATGTCCGGGCCACCACACTGAAAATGGAAAATCTTTTCTAGACAGATGGGTGACAAAATGATGTCCTAATTTTTTTTTAAAACCTACTACACCTAAATATATCACAATAAAGATACACCATGGATAGCTCAAAGTCTAAGCAAAGCACATCATTGTTTTCTGCACTATACATCCCTCAAAACAACATTCTAAGTTCAACTGCAATACAAGCCATCCTCCCTCATGAATTGTTAGACGTGCTCATCTCTTGCATCGCTTGGCCTCTACCTGCAAAGTTCGTTGGTTTTATTAGTTCATAAATTTTTACTAGGGAGAATTAAGGGAAAACAACTGCATACAAACTTGAAGATTTAAAAAGTACTGCAATTAATATCAATATAACACAATGCTAAAGAGGACAGCAAATGGCAAGTATTCTGATAAAATTACATCTTTACTGCATTAATCACCTCAACTCTATCCCCCTACCTAGCTGTATTCTAGAAATACTATTATACAGCAACCAAGTAGTAGAGGTGCTATTCTCATGCAAGCACTCTAAAGCAACACATTTACTACGGTTTTGCCAAAGCAAGCATCATAAATGCTTCTAAACGTCATAAACTAAAAATACCAGGATAAACGATGGCCATCTCAACCCTGTCAATCACTAACATCACACCTAAATTTGAGCCCAGTGAAGAAACACATGGTTCATCGTGCATTTAGTGCACGGGATAAATAAAAAGCAACAAACTCCACTATGATATGAGACTGAACATCAAGAAACCTCACCTTGCTCTCAGCTGGTGGTGATGAAGAAAATCCATTCTGTGATCTTTTAACATCGTCATCTGA
Source organism: Macaranga tanarius (assembly GCA_949673435.1). Classification (NCBI taxonomy): domain Eukaryota; kingdom Viridiplantae; phylum Streptophyta; class Magnoliopsida; order Malpighiales; family Euphorbiaceae; genus Macaranga; species Macaranga tanarius. The sequence continues at coordinate 2,667 of CATIWO010552443.1, read as the reverse complement.
TGCACATTCAGAACAAACAAAGTGGTCTAACTTCTTTGCTTCTTCAATGGTCATGCCCACACAAGCAGGATGATACCTGCAAAGGAGATGAAAGGGAACCATGAAGCTTTTCTATATGCATCCAGGTCCCTGGAAATTCACATAGGGAAATTGAACTTGTACTAGAACAATAAAAAACAGTGCTGATCTTAAACCGAATGATTTCCCATCTTGAAGAGCCGTCCAGACAGACAGCATCAGATGACCAATGATTTTGATAACCAAAAGAAAATAAGGCCTCAAAATGATGCAAATAAACATTCATAAAAACATAGACTGAACAAGCACCAACTTGATAAGTCTATCAAGCAATCCAACTTTCTCTTGAATAAATGGGCAACAGTAACATCAAGTAATTGACTTATGATATACAGCAAAAAGACTTTTTGTTTCCCTTTAAGTACTCTGTTTCAAATTGAAAAGATGGTTTCTTTTCAACCCGAGTTTCCTGAAATTCACAAACCAACTACTGTCCGTTAGGAATGTACAAATTACACAGATTTCAATCGGAAATTCAAGATTCTTTTAACCCAGCCTTAAATATGGATTTGAAAGCATGAATGCAACAATGGCCAAAATTCCACCTTTCTTGCTCACTCTAACTGAATGCACCCATAAATATTTTTATACACATAAGATGAGGTACCAGAAAAAGTGGGCGGAACAAAAAATCTTCAGCTCTTCAAAGTTACAGGGAAAAGAAATGAACCTTACCAGTCTTTGCAACCTTCACATTGCACCATAAGATCATCCGGGTTATATGGCATCTCGCATTTACAATACCTTGAAAACCAAAGAACCAATTTTAAATCTTAATGAACAATACAACAATCAAACAATCACATTCAAAGAAAATCGAGGAAAAGAGAGTAATTAAAGAAACAAGTAAAACTCACACAGCAACACGGTCAGGAGTAAAGCTGCCAGTAGCAGCTTTATACTCAAACCTACAATAATAATCCTCAACCCCAACATCCTCAAGCTTAGTGTAGTTCTTAAAAGAGTGAACTATACATTTCCCTTCGATAGTGTGACCACTCTGCACATCATAGTGGTCAGATAGGAAAAGCTCTTTGGCTCCATGAAACTGCCTGCGACCACCAAGCGCCTCCTCAGGCCGATAGTACCACCTCACTCTTACTTTGACATTGTTTCTGCTGTCCGCTTCGATGCCCTCGATTTTAGCAACGTACGGCGGCTTTCCCGTGTCCGAGGGTCTCATCAACACGCAATCCCCAACTGCCAAACCAAAAAAAGGAAAGATTAAAAAAAAAAAGAAAAGAAAAGGCAAGCACTTGAAAGTAGAAATGAAAACCCAGTTGAGACAGATAAGCATGTGCATGCATACAAGTACCTTTGACGATTTTGTTGGTGCCGCGAATGGTGTAGGAGTCGAGTTCTCTTTTGCCTTGTTTGGGCTTGGAGACAAGGCCAGGTCTGGTTTTGGCCATGGAAAAGATTGGATTTTTGGAAGGTGGTGTGGATAATGTGAAGTTCGAACAAGGTAAAAATGGAGAAATTGGAGAAGATTTATGGGATTTGAAGGGAGATGAACCCTAGCTTATTTTCTTCTTCTCATGGAGGAGGAGGAAGAAGAAGAAGCAGAAGAAACAAACTGCGACCCTTGACCTTAGTCACTCTCACTTTTGTCTCTGTCTTTTGTTTGTCAATTAAACGCTTTTTTTCTTTTTTTTTTTCACATCTGGAAATTTATTTTTTTGTCTAATTTTTTTTTAAAATAATTACGTTGTTAATTATTCAGGGTTTTCACTAATAAAATGTGCGGGCGGGGTGTTTTGCTCATTTAATTATTGTAGCTTATTAATACTTTATAATAAAAATAAAAAATCATTAACATAATCCATAAATATATACCCTTAAAGTTGGCGTGGAGAAAAAAATAAATATATAAATGCGTTTAATTTGTGAGGCAAAGCAGATTTTATCCACTTATTTTAGGGATTGGCCACTTTCTGCAGTCACTTTGATCCTCCTTTTGTGCTGCAAGAATCTGTGGCGTTGCAGAGAGGGTGAGTAAATCAGTAATAGCTGTAAAATAGGACTCTTTTCACGTCCTCAAACAATTTATTCAGGACATGGACATGGAATGAAAATGCCCTGCCAATGGCATCTCCTACAAAATAAAATCCCTTACTTTCCTCCCATACCAAAAGAATAAGGGCTACAAAATTTAGAAAAAGAATCAAAGTGTACTTATTCTATTTTGAAGGACTCTTGGATATCTTTTGTAGTTTAATTAGTTTTCTGATTTTACAACAATAACCAGAAATGAATTATTTACTTCAACTCGCATCCGTGCCTTCTGCTCGAACCGTATTTACACATCACTAACTTCAGATTTTCCCTCAATTATAGCAAATATAAACTTTCTACAAATGAATTTGACGCTTCAGAGGTAATTTCAAATCAATGAGATTTACGCATTATTAAACTTCCGCAGCAAACAATCTAATCACCAAGAATAAATAGCACATTACAATATGCTTTTTAAAATACATATGGCAGAAGATCAAAGCAACTAAGCACCCCGCAGCAGAAGAGAGAAAAACCAAATGAACGTAACTTTCTCTTTTCTGGAAATATCATGCCAAACTGTGTGTCATGGCA
>CATIWO010552423.1:0-24957 GCA_949673435.1 Macaranga tanarius | reverse complement strand
CCTAAAACTTGAGCTTAATACATTAGTCCAAATTAATTAATTAAAGTGATTAAAGATTTCAAAAGTAATAACACAAAGAAAAAATTACCATCAAATCTACACTACATTGTCCAAATGTTTAGCACATAAGGCAAGGGAAGTGGATATTCAATCAAAATTCAAAGTGTTTCTAAAACTTAATATATTAATGAAACAAATTAGAACAAAATCATTACAAAATAGAAAGGAGTATAAAAATGAGATAACATAATATTTGAAATAATGCAACCTAGCATTATAAACTAAAAATGCAATACTTAAAATAAGAATGCAAAATACATAAACATAAAATAACTAACCTCTCCCCTACACTTAAAATTACACATTGTCCTCAATGTGACCATGCAAGAGCAATAAAGACAATCAAGAAAAATATAAGTGAAGAGAAAAAGGGTTAAGAAATGCTCCATCAATCATGTTTCAAAGATGGTGGTGGGCAATCAATTTGAGACCCACTACGCTCAATAAGATGATCAATCTTCTGAGACATGCACCTTTGCAAACCATTTGAACATGCACAATACTAAAATAATAATAACTTGTACATTTAATAAAGCACACTTAATAAGTTTAGTAGAATATCCTAAAATAATAAAATGTAGATTACACACTTAATAAATAAAATACAAACAATAAATCACCTAAAAATAATTAACATATAAATTGCCTTAAATCAAGCTAAACAAAATTAATTTTTATGTTAACCTAATTTAATCCCCAGCAACGGCGCCAAAAACTTATCTACACAAAATTGAAATACAATACTCATAAGTATACGAGATCAAAATAGTAGTATATGGTGCGTACAAGTGTCATATCCCACAAGGATTAAATAAGCTAGCCACTAATTAATATTATTTAAAACTTGTTTAAGGCTCAAATAAATTAATAAGAGTTCTAATTAATTAAAATAAAATCTAAATGTTAATCTACTATTATAATAAATTCTAGAGCAACAATAATTAGAGCAATTATCAGGATTCATCTACCAAATCATATCCCATGTAAATTTAATTATTCTTCAATGAAATACATTTCCTTGGGTCTAATATTATATTAATTTACTGTTTCGATTATAAATTGGTTAAACATGCATTTAATAATTTAAACACTATGGCTTAACTTTCATCCTCACTCATAATGATTTAAATCAAGTATACATATTATAAAGCAAAGTCTATCCTAAATTATGGACATAAACAATTTAAGTTATTTCTAATCATTAAATTAATTTATGTTATGTTTACTTCTTCTATTAGTTTTACCATCTTTCAATGCATAATCCTAACTAAAATCTTGTTTAAATTGGCCAAACATAAGCAAGTATTAAAAATAATAAACATAAAATACACTCCTTAAAGAAATTGATTAACTTTTATTAATTAATAAACCATAGTTCATGACTTGAAAATAAATCCTAAAAATATGCAATTAATCCATATCCATAGAAATAAAACACTTCCAAAAAGATATAGTAAGAGTTACATAATTTAGAACCACAAAGAAGAAGAAAACATCAAACTCTTGAATTGTCATTCGTGGATACATAGTTTAGCCGACCCACAAAGACAAGCCCAATGATGAAAGATGACAATTAAGTCTAATTTGTCAAGGAACTGAATTCAGACCCACTTGTGAGAAATTCTAAAAATCATAACCTAAGTCCAAAGACATAGCCCAAGAGACCAAGCCCAAGAAACCGACCCATTTAGCCTAAACCAAAAAAAGGTCCATTAAAGCCCATTTTTCTTCTTAGAGACGCACGCCTCATTAATATAGGGACGTGCACCTCTATAGTGTAGAGGCGCACGTCTCTGCTAGTAGAGACACATGGCTCTACAATACCTAGAATAAAAAAATAAGTAATGGTACAACGTGGGTTACTCCACGTTCTACAATGGGCAAATCGAGAGATATGGGATGAATACCCATGAAGAGAGGAAGAATCCTCTATTAAAGTGGGAGGAGGGTTCTAAAGTAAGGGTTAGCAACAGGCAAGAGAAAGCAAAGAAAAAAATCATAGAAAAAAATCAGAGAAATACAACAAAAAGAAAAAGCTAGAAAACACCAAAAAAGAAACCAGAATCAAAGAAATCCAGCAAATGAGGTCTGAATTCGAAGAGCCATAAGCAAAGAAAGGCAACCCAGAATCAATATGAGGGTAAAACAATTTCAAAAATTCAAGCTTCATAGTAACATTTCTTCCCTCCTTTGGATTTAAATTTGATTATACTTTTTCTATATTTAATCTTGTCCTTAGTTATTATAACATGTGTTTTAAGCTTATGTAGTGATTTAATTCATTTATGAACCTTCACTGTTGATTTAAATTGTTATTTATATTGTTTAACTATTTTAAAAATGTGATTTCTGTCTTTGTCTTGAACTATAGGGCGTGTGTCTCTTCGTTGAGGTGCACACCCCCTATGAGAAGGCCCACGCCTGTGATACACAAGCACACACGCCCCTGATTCCATATTTAAAAATCTGATTGTTATAGTGACATGCACCTATTGAGCAGAGGCGTGCGCTTTGTCTTGCATAGGTGCACGCCCATGGAACACGGAGGCATGCGCCTCTGTGTTCCAGAACAGTTTTTATTTTTATTTTCCTTCTTTCGTTTGATTAATATTTTTTAATGATTTCATGTTAAATGCTTTATTTATTTTTATTATGTTTTCTAATAAGTCTGTAATTTAGTCCTTTTAATGATTTCATATTAAATGTTTTATTTATTTTTATTATGTTTTCTAATAAGTATGTAATTTAGTCCTTTTAAATTTAGTTAATTATTTATTTAATTATTTTTATTTTCTTTCAAAAGTGGTTTGTAATCATTTCTCCTCCTCTAATTCTTTGAATGTTTATTCTTATTTTTATTTGTATGTATCGGGTTGTAATTCATTTCTCCTCCCTCCTTTCTTTGCATGGTTTATTTATTTATTTATTTATCTATTTTTTTGTTCATTTTGTAAAAAGGGTTGTAATCATTTCTCCTCCCCCCATTTCTTTATATGATTTATTAATATTGTTGTTTATTGTATTTATGGATGTATGAATATGAATCATAATTAAAATTGCATAAAAATGGATTAATTATACGAACTTGGACTAAATTGTAAAATTTAAAAATTATTTGGACTAAAATAGCCATTCACATGTAATTAAAGGAATAGTCAAATAATTAAAAATAATAAAATATAGAACACAAACGGAGGCCGATCGCAAGGTCGGGTGGGCCATTCAAAAGCCCATACCCATTTTCTGGATCCAATCTTTGAGGACGGCTGCTGAGCTTCCTCCGTAGAATCCAGTTGCTGTAAACGTGTCCCGGGTTTTATTCAGGTGATGGCTCCTAACTCCAACTGAAGCCCATCAAGGCCCAAAGTTGTATTCCTAGTGGGCCCTGAGCCCGTATAGTACCGTGGTCGCAGAACACTTGAGCGCACGCTAAACCCCACTGCCTACAGTGGTGACTCCACGGGGATAGAGAGACGGATTCCAATGTTTTGTATTTTATTATTTTCAATTATTTAATTATTCTTTCTGCATTTGCATTCACTACACCATTCACATACTGCACACACGGTCCCTATCAAACCGATAATAGTTATTACTTTGCTGCCTGTGTTTCATTCAAACCTGGTGGTAGAGTATATAGCTATTGTCACTCACAGTGCAGTACGAATGAGTATGTCGTTTGGACCATTGATTGGGGAGACAGAAAAAAGTATATAATAGACTATGGGAGCCTTCGACTTTACCCAAGACTCAGCCCATGTAATGTCTTAGCAACTATTTTTAGGTTTTCCCTCTAATGCATGTGTTTGGTTACCATATAGTAGTCTCATTCATAAAGCTCAAGCCCAATAATGATGGACCAATTTAGTTTGGGCTTTTGTCCTTCTATCGTGGCCCGTTCTGTTGGACTTTGGTTTTATGGAAGAGATATGCTACTTGTTTATTACGTCTTGAGAGATTTCCATGTACGTTAGTTTTATTATCCCCTGTTGATAATTAAAACCCAAACCAAAAATCCTAAGAGACTGACCAATGAACATGTGTGTGGGAGGAATAAGGTTGGGAGGTTGTGTTTGAGACCTTATGTGTGTTTGTTTACTTATTTGTTTGTTTTGATAAAGCCCTTAATAAAAGACCTATATATCATGCATATACATCATGCATATTTCTAACCTTTTATCTTGCAGAAATTAATCCTCCATCTTCTGTTTGGACATGCACCCCGCGAAGGTCGATTAATCGGATCTACCCCTGTTAGAGCTACTCCATACATTGAAACTGCAATAATGTCTGATAATACCGATTTAGAAGCCTTTGGGAGACAGTTGAAAGAAGAGATCGCTGTTGATACTAAGAATCTTATCTGAGAGGTGATGGGTGAAATCCGCCAGACAGCCAAGGGAAAACAACTAATTAATTTAGATGAGGGTGAAGCTACAATTGGAAAACCTAGGGACCGGGATGATGATCTTGAAATAATACTTACTGACCCTCCTAGGCAAGAATTTCAGACTGCTGTAATCTCGAAAGAGTTTGCATGGGCCAAGGAGATGACAAAAATGAGGTCTCAAATGCAATTACTGATGAGGGATAACGGTATGGATGCGTCAATGGACTACAGTAATATGGACTTTTACAATCAGGAACGTCTACTAAAAAAGTTCAAGTTCCTAGATATGAAGAAGTATTCAGGCACAAAGGATCCACATCTGCATCTAAAACAGTTTATCACTCATATGAAGACAACTGAGCTCACTACACCTCAAATTGTAAAACAATTTCCGCTGTCCTTGGAGGGAGCGCCGGTTCACTGGTATTATTCTTTGGAGCCTTATATGCAAGCTAGTTGGAAAGAATTGTGTGCTACTTTTATGAAGTAGTATGGGCTGAACTCACAGATGGAGGTTTCATTGAAAGATTTGCAAAACACTAAGCAAAAGTTCAATGAGTCTTTTTCTGATTATCTGACCAGATAGAGGGGTAAGCTGGCACAGATGAGACAGTGACCATCCGAATCTGATTAGTTAATGCTCGCTATTAATGGGTGTATCCCACCGTTGGCTAGAAAGTTAAATGATATGGGGATCCAAAATTTCTAAGAGCTCTATAGGTTCGGGGTTCAGAAAGAGACTGACGTGGCCAAAGAGAAAAGGTTTTATGGAGGAAGATCTGGGAATAACAAAGGACCAAGCAGTAATGTGCAAATCAATGCTATTGAGCAACCCCGACAACCCCGGAGATTTTCTAACCTTGGAAGGCCCCTCTCAAAAGTCCTTGAAAAGCTCACCGAGAAGGGACTTCTTCTCCCTTTACCACCTAAAGCCCCATTTCCTAATGCAAACCCAAAGCTATTTTGAAAATACCACCAAGTGATCGAACATGACACTGGTCAATGTGTCCACCTCAAACATGACATCCAAGACCTCATTGACTCTAGAAAACTAGTTCACCCAGAAACCAGAAAGCCAAACATGCAAACAAACCCTTTACTAAATTACCAAAATACCCTACTTCCAAACCAACATATCTTGATGATTGGCACTGGATTGATCGAAGAACAAGTGCTCAACTCTTTCATTGACCTTGAATCTAACCCTGAACCTACCTAACCTATCAAACTAGAAGCCACCTATGAGAGGGGTCTGTTTGTTAATATGTTGGACATCTGGTCTTCCGATGATGAGGACACTCAAGGAGGGATTGATGTATGGGGAGGTGAAAGAGAGTGGATAGTTGAGCATGTGGAGGCAGTAAAAGAGCAAAAAAAGAGTGAACCAGTCAAAAAAGAGTTTGACTCTGAACAAAGAGTTGAATCTGATGATAAGGAAGAGCTGTAGAAAGAAGAACCAAAAAAAATAATTATCTGAGAAGACAATATCTAGTATCTGGGAACTTCTGATGTAGTCTAAAATTCACTGAGATGCAATGGTCCAAGTTTTATATGAAAGGAAAGTTTCCACCGGCACAACCCCATCAACAGTTAGTGAGTTCCTTGATGCAGAAGACTGAGGGGGCAATTGTGTTTACTGATGAAGATCTACCACTGGAAGGGAGGGAGCACTACCGGCCTTTGTTTATTAAAGCTAAAATTAAGGGAAAGATGACTTGCTACATCATGGTTGATAATGGGTCAGCAATAAATGTGTGCCCTCTAAAGATATTACCAAGGCTTGGTCTAACTGATGCTGATCTGTAACCTATCAATATAATAATCAAGGCCTATGACGACACAAAAAGGGCGGTGGAAGGTACATTCAAAACCTTGGTTAAGACTAGGCCTATTAAAGCTTAGGTCACCCTTCATGTAATCGACATCCCAGTCACGTTTGCTATACTCTTGGGAAGGCCTTGGTTCCATCCCCTTAGAAAAGTTCCCTCTACTCTCCATCAAAAGATCAAGTTTCCTTACAAGGGGAAGGTTGTCACCATTTTGGCTGAATCTGAGGCCGCCATTGTAGCTTTGAAATTAGCTCCCAAGGAGATCCCTCTCAATCTGGGGTTTGAAGTCTGCACGATTTATGAAAACTCCATGAAAGAGAAGGTGCTAAATATGCTGAAAGGGATGAACTTCATGCCTGGACTGGAATTGGGAAAGAATCAGAGTGGACCGCCTGAGTATGTGGAAGCAAATTTATAGATTTTGAAGCATGGATTGGGTTATCAAGGAGGAAAAGATGGGCCTGAGAGTGAAGAAAAATGGACACTCTGGGAAAAGTTTGTGAAGGAAGGAAATTACACTCCCTACAAAGGAAAGCCTAAGCCTTTTTTTTAGGAAGGGAGAAAAGTCCCTAGGTTTGAGATCTTTGTGGATTATTTGGGTGAGAAAAGCACAGATAGATCAATCCTAGAAGAGCTACTAGTAGAGGAGGAAATTGCTGCTACCGTCACGGAACTCACCACCGGTAAAAAGGATTTTGTGGAGAAAGTCGTGGATGTTGATGCTAAAAAGAACTCCAAGGGTAAGGGGATTGCTACTGAAGGAATGGAGATTGCTACTGGAGACATGAATCAAAGTGATGACGCTGCTGTGGACTTGGAGACTTTTGTTCAGAACTCTTTTATTGATACATTTTGTGATGATTTTATTGTTTCTCTTTCTAGTTTATTTAAACTTGATGATTTATTCTTTTCTAAGGTTGATGCAATGAAATTTGACTTTCCTTACTTGTGTGATGTCTTACCTAATGGTTATGGTCATTGTGATGATTATTTCATGTATATATTTGACATTAATTCTATGCAAACCACTACATTTAACTTAGGCACAATTGAAAATCCTAAAAACATAATAATTGCTTCTGATCTTTCTCCTGATAAGAGTGAAAAAATGAAAGAATTATTAACAAAGAGACAGAAAGTATTTGCTTAGGGCTATGAAGATATGTCGGGGATAGATCACAAGATTGTGGAACATGAGATCCCTATTTATCCTCACATCACACCAGTCAAGTAGAAAAGAAGAAGGTTGAGACTAGAATAGGCACTCCCGATTAAAGAAGAAGTTGAGAAACAGTGGAAGGTCGGATTTCTTAAAGTGGTCGACGATATGAAGTGGCTTGCTAACATCGTACCGGTACTGAAGAAGGATGGAAAAGTAAGGATGTGTACCAATTATCGAGACTTGAACAAGGCCTGCCCTAAAGATGATTTCCTTTTGCCTTATATTGATACGCTAGTGGATAACGCAACTTCGAGTGCTATGTACTCTTTTATGGATGGATTCTTAGGATATAATCAGATTAAGATGGCTAAAGCAGATAAGCTAAAGACCTCATTCATAACTAAGTGGGGAATTTACTGTTACTTGGTAATGCCATTTGGATTGAAGAATGTCAAGGCAACGTATCAATGGATGGTAACTACTTTGTTACATTATATGATTCACAAGGAAATTGAGGTATATGTGGATGATATGATGGTCAAATCTCCTACCAGAGAAGGAAACTTTGAAGCTCTAGATAAGTTTTTGAATAGAGCTGAAAAGTTCAATTTGAGGCTGAATCCAAAGAAATTTGTATTCGGGGTTGCCTCAGGTAAACTATTGGGCCACATAGCTAGCAAAAGAGGGATAGAGGTCAATCCGGATAAAGTGAAGCCATTAGTGAGATGCCAGCACCAAGGACAGAGAGAGAAGTAAGAGGGTTTATCGAATGGTTACAGTACATTAGCCGGTTCATAGCCAAGTTGACTACTGTTTATGAGCTGATATTTAAGCTTCTCAGGAAAAATCAACCAGTGGTTTGGGATGACTGATGTTAGCAGGCTTTTGAGGCAATTAAGAGGTATTTAATGAAGCCAACTGTGTTGTAACCACCTAGACCGGGGAAACCATTTGGTTTTGTACTTAGCAATCGAGAAGGAAGCTGTGGGAGCAATGTTAGTGCAGGAAGATGAGAATGGGGTGGAACATTTCATGTATTACTTGAGTAAAAGGTTTCTGCCTTATGAAGCCAATTACAACTTGGTAGAAAAGACTTGTCTGTCAGTTGTATGGGCAACTAAAAAGCTTCATCATTACTTTCAATCTTATAAGATTCAGGCTGTTTCTAAGCATGACCCTTTAAAGTACCTTTAGCAAACTCCCTCTCTCACTGGAAAGTTAGCTCGATGGTTGATTCTGCTCATAGAGTTTGACATTGAGTATTTATCTAACAAAGTCATCAAAGGAAGGGCTGTTGCAGACTTTCTAGTGTAAAATCCTGTGGAGGACAATCAGGAGTAGGAGTTGGAATTTTTCGATGAGCATTTGAGAACCATTGAAGTGCAGGGATGGTGTATGTACTTTGATGGAGCTGCTAATAGCAAGGGGGCAGGGGTTGGAGTAATCCTGGTCAGGCCTGAAGGGGAGATGATTCCTATGGCTAAGAAACTAGAGTTCAAGGTGACTAACAATCAAGCAGAGTATGAGGCATGTATATTTAGGCTAGAAGCCTTACGAGATATCGGTGTAAAAGAAGTAACAGTGTTTGGAGATTCGATGTTAGTAGTAAAGCGGGTTTCAAAGGAATGGGAAGTTAAAGAGGAGAGACTGAGGCTTTATGCAAATTACTTGGCCATTGTAATTCTTTCTTTCAATCAATGTAAATTCATGCATTTGCCTCAAGAGGACAATCAAGTTGCAGATGCCCTGGCTACATTCGTATTGATGTGGGAAAATGGCGCCAAGACTCCAGTTAGGCCTTTGATTCTAGTAAATTCTAGGACTCTGTGTCTTGAAGAGCTAAGGGTAATGCCAATGGGACCAATGGAAAAACCATGGTTTTATAATCTATAAAAATATCTCGAGACTGGACAGTTTCTCGAAGATACAGATAAGAAGGAAAAGACATCCTTGAAAATGTTATCTAGATAGTTTATTAGTCATCTTGGTATGCTGTATAAAAGAATGCCAATTGGGGGTACACTTACAGTGTGTGGATAAAGAAGAAGCACATGCGATTATGGAAACTGTGCGTGCAGGTGTTTATGGATCCCATATGAATGGAACAGTTTTGGCTAAGAAGATAACTCGACAAGGATACTTCTGGTTGACCATGAAATCAGATTGTGTCAAATTTATAAAGAAGTTCCATAATTTCCAAGCCTATGGGGATGTTAGTCATCTTTTTTCAATGTAACTTCAAGGATTGACGTCTCCATAGCCTTTTGCAGCTTAGGGAATTGACATAATCGGGGAAATAAGGCCGGTGGCACCAAATAGGCATCGGTATATTGTGGTGGCGGTGGATTATTTCTCTAAATGGGTCGAGGCTGAATCCTACACTTCGGTCGGGTCAAAACAAATGGCAAGGTTCATAGAGAGGAATATAATATGTAGATATAGGTTGCCTCATCATGTTGTGACTGATAATGGGGTCCAATTTCAGTCAAAAACTACTGCATTGCCCCGACACTACAAGATAGAGCATCACTGATCTTCCCCTTATCGTCCTCAAGCTAATGGTGCGGTTGAAGCTCCAAATAAGAACATCAAGAGGATCTTGGCCAAAATGATAGAAAATTATAGGGATTAGTCTAAATATTTACAATTTTCATTGTGGGGGTACCGAACTACTACAAGAACCTCTACCGTGGTTACACTTTATTCATTGGTATATGGGTATGAAGCAGTGCTCCTAGTGGAAGTAGAAATTCAGTCTCTAAGGGTTCTATTAGAAACTAAAATTCTTGAGTATCGGTGGGTGGAAAGCAGGATAGCACAGTTGGTGCTGTTGGACGAAAAGAGGTTGAAGGCCATGTATCATATGTAGTTGTATCAAAAAAGGATCGCTAGAGCATATAATAAGAAAATCAAGCCAGGGAAAATAAAAGAGGGAGAATTGGTATTGAAACACACAAAACCACTCTTTACTGATCTAAGGGGGTAAATTCAAGCCGAACTGGAAAGGTCCCTACCTCGTAAAGAAGATATTCTCAAAGGGTGCGGCCATTTTGTCAAATCTAGAAGGTAATGAGTTTAGGAATCCCATCAACCCGGATAAGCTCAAGAAATACTTTCTGTAAAGTCTCGCTAGAGAGAAAACCTCTAAAGAGGCTGTCTAGGCAAAAGTTAGGGATATAAAAAAAATCCTGCTAAGTTGAAAACTCCGTAAAGGAGTGGCTTAGGCAAAAATAAAGGGCAAGTAAAAGAGGAGAGAGAGAGAGAATAAAATAGTTGGTTAGAAAACTTGCAAGGGCAAGCCACCCAGCGACAGGAGAAATGTCAAGAAGCAATTTCTATGTACAATTGTGCTTATTTTAAATAAAGAGGCTTACTTTTATTTCTATCAAATGTTACATTAAATGCTTATTATAGTAGGCTTAACTAAAAGGTAAGAAATCATACAAGACAAGCTGAGTTTGATTAAGTTGCTAAAACTAAAGAAAAAAAATAAATCTATGTCCTTTTCCTTTTGTTTTTCCTCATTTTTTGCATACTAATCCTAAATAAATCCCTAGTCTTTTGATGCATGATGAATTCATCTTGTTCTGTCTGCTGTAATTAGATCCAAGCCTTATAATGATTGTTAGTGGCAACATCTCCATTCTGTGAAATTCTTCGCCTAATGGTCTGTCGTGGCTAAGTTGCTGACATATTCTTTATAAAATTCTATGTCAAAGGGCCAGGTTGGAAACCGTGTGTGGGCTCTACAATCATTTGCTTCTCTCTATATTGGCGGCAGAGACGAATTGGGTAATAGAATGAGCAGAAGTTCAGTCTGGCAAGAGGAATGTAATGAGTGTATGTTCTGGTAGTCACATGCTTGATGTTCCACCAAAGACACATCCATTGGACTCCGGTATTTAGAAAGTTAGCCAACCACTCTTTCAGGTTAGCTAGAAGTCTCTGCAATAGACGAGTCCGCACTTACTTGGGCTTATACTTAGCAACATTTTGAGGGGGTGCCAACAGCTTCAGTTTTTCCTGTAGCCAGATCTGCAAAACATAGAGGAGTCAAAAAGAAATAAAAGGAAAAGAAGAAAGGAAAAAGAAAAAAATTTATATACCTCCAGTAGTATAGGACTCCCAGCAAAATGATGTGTCGTGGGCAAATTGTCTAATCCAATCAGAGTCTCAACAAGAATAACTGGCATGGGGTTGAATCCGAACTCCACCTGATCAATGATTTGTATGATTTTAAAATCACAATCACCTAAAGAAGAAACCAGTAAGAATTGAGCATACAGGCAGAAAGTAATCATCCACGGCCAGTACACTTCATTGCTACTGACAGCAATGGTAGCCTTCAGGAAGGTTTCAAAAATTATCCCATTATCCGAGACATGTGTTAGAGAAGAAGGAGGAGGGATGTTGAAAAGATTGGCCATCTGCTGTTGAACAGTTCCTTCATCTGGTTTATCAACTGGCGACACTGCACTCTATTTAGAGGAATCATCTGGAAAGCCTAAAAATGCTCCAAATTCTTCAGGCAGGGGGCAGATTTCAAAAGTATTGAATTTGAAAACATGATCCACAAGCTGGGCAACAACATATAGGAGTGGGTAGTTGATTTTGCTTAAATAAAGGGATCTGAATACTAACACGTGAAAGGGGTTTAGTTTCTGCCAGGTTTCCCCATCCAAGCTTTGTAAAATAGGCCGAATCAATTTCAGATTGTGCTCTGACATGTTTAGGGTTTTCTAGGGAAGAATAGACTGGTGTGGGACATATTTATAAGCTTTTGAAAGGGTCAAAATTAGAAAATCTCAGGATCAGTGCCACAGAGGCGCCGCCATAATGTAGAGGTGCACGCCTCTCGGCCTTTGAAGTGCATGCCTTTATGACTCAAAGACGCACAATATTATGTTAAAGAGGCACATGCCTCATCATTAGAGGCACACGCCTCTATAATGCAAAGGTGCATGCCTTTTTCGGCATTCACGCCTCTGTCTTGAAGGTTGTGGATACATATATTCGTTTGATGGAAAATTGATGCAAAATCGGTTGGGAATGCTTGTGCAATTGAGTATAGAGCAGGATTTTATGAAAAAAAAAGTAAACACTGAAATGAAAATGCATCTTTCATATCTAATCCAAAATCAGTCTATACAAAATGAATAGAAATGTCGTAAATCCCTATAAAAGATCCAAAAAGTCTACCCCTACCCCTACTAATCTCTAGTCCCGCAGTCTAATCCTGCTCAGACTCTATCTCCTCGTTATCCTCCTCGCCCTTGCCAGCCAACTCAGCCTCGGCATCATCCTCATTACCAATGTCATCATCAGCATCCATATCATCAGTATCCTAGACATTGAGAAATGGGGGAGTACCTGCAGCAAGAATATCCTCATCATCTACCTCCAAGTCATCCTCATCATCTCCACTCACAACCTGAAGATCAGTAAGCTATTGCTCAAGTGAGAGGATCCGGGAATCCAAGCCTGCATAATGCACCTATCCAAATAAAAGGGAAATATGTAAGTAAATATCATAAAAGCAGGCATACATATAGGATAGGATTGATAGCATACCCTCCACTCCTCTGAAACCTAAAATAAGAGATCCCGTTGGGCTTCAAGCAAGCCATATATATGCTCCACCTGCTCTCTAGGAATCTGTAGGTACAAAGGTTCCGATCATGCCAATGACAATATTTTATACAGCAAACCAAAAGTAATAAAGAACATAATTTATACTCATGTGAGTAGTAGTAGGAGGCACAGGTGATGGAAAGTCCTTGGGGTTCAGAGTTAAGACAGCCCGAGATAACCTTCCACTAGTGCTCCAATATTTAGCAGTAGGCTCAGGCAGATAAAAGAAGGCACCGTGAGAACAGGAAGGTCCAACATCAGAAGTCCTGTGTATGGGGGCCTAAGATGTGCCCACTTATACACTCGCTCTCCTAAATAGAACATCCTCTGAAAGGGGCCCACAAGAAGGATGCTCCTCCCAACCCATGGACTAGAACAAGTCATAGCCTCACTCCAGTTCTCGATAGGCCCCTAAGGAGATCTCACAACCTGATCAAAAAATGCATAAGGTAAGTCAGAATTTCACTTGTAAATAAAATTCTAATTTACTTCTTTTCTTTGTAGGTTTACCTCATTCCAGGAGAGGCTGCTGAGGTAGACGCGGTGAAGATGAACCTAAGAAATCTCTCGTCTCCATGTGCGGCTAGAGCCCCATCGGCTCAGCAGAGGAAAAGTCCCAGTAGAGGGCATCACTCCTTATATCAAGCGCATCTCTAATCCCCATACCTGCAAGGCAAATGAACTCATGAAAATAAACACATATGTTTAAACCAAAAAAAGAAGAAAAGGAAGAAAAGAAGGGCTGAGACTTACATGAATGGTATGCCAGAAGCCATATAACCGATGAGCCCCTCGAATGAAGTTTTCCATACTCTAGTATAAGTATGCAAGGGCAGCAGATCCCCAGTCATTGGTAAAGATGAGATCTATGTCCCAAAGAGCCATCAAAAGGACGAGATCCACTAAGCTAGCTGCATCACAAAAGAGAGTGGTGCCTAATAGATAAAAGAGGAAGGCTCAGACCACCTGATCAATCTCCTGAGGAGTGGTGATGTCGTTTTCCCTGATATCAGTATAGTGCACAAGAATCGAGTCAAACTTGACTATATGGGTCACCTTCATGGAACGAATCATACCCAATAGTCGCTCAATATATCCTGCACGGTCAGGATTCATAGGCTCCAAGCATCGATCGAACGGAACCGGCTCACTAGCACAAGCCACTCCAGTAATAGCTGTAAAGGCAACTGGGTCCAATGTCAACTCACCAACTGGCAAATGGAAAGTATGTGTCGAATCCATCCACTGTTCCATCAAAGCATATAGACTGTTGAGGTTATAGTGACCAACAATGGTGGGCAGTTTATGGATAAAAGGCTCGAATCCTGTCTCCCTGATCCTCTCACGGATCATCTCAGTCATGCTACCATACCACTCATATGCCCTGGTAACATTACCAGCACCCTTGAGAGGGTGCTGGTCGAACTGCAGGAAGTATCAAATGTTTTTAAATTTTTTGCATACAAGGCAGATTAATAAAATAAATAAACTCGCATTCAACCTTTAGAGGCATGCACCCCAACATCATAGAGGTGCATTCCTCTAGCACAGAGGCATACACCTCCAATTGTAGAGACATGTGCCTTTGTCAAATCAGAGGGTTATGCCCCTTCGACCATAGAGGCGCATGTTGCCTC
This sequence comes from Macaranga tanarius, assembly GCA_949673435.1. Taxonomy (NCBI): domain Eukaryota; kingdom Viridiplantae; phylum Streptophyta; class Magnoliopsida; order Malpighiales; family Euphorbiaceae; genus Macaranga; species Macaranga tanarius. The sequence goes on along the minus strand of CATIWO010552423.1, from coordinate 10,248 downwards.
GAAGAGACGCGTATCTCATCGCAAAGGTGCACGCCTCACTGATGAGGCGTGCACCGACCAGGTGCATGCCTCAATAAAGAGGCGCATGCCTTACCAATGAGGTGCACACCACAACAAAGAGGCACACGCCTCACCGATGAGGCACACGCTTTTGCGACGTGAAGGGTTGAATGTTTTGATTCCAAATAATTCGATTTTGCCTAGTTTTTCATTGATTTGTCGATTGATTAAGCATGTATATGCCTTAATTTAACTGACCCAATCCTATTTTTAAAGAAAAAGCAAGTAAAAAAATTACTAACCTCTCATGTAGCCCCGTGAGCAGATATGGGTGTGAAGAGAAGGCGTGAGAGGGATGACACCATATGGCTCTAGGCCTAAAGAATGAGGTGCCCGAGCCTCGGGAGCAACAGCGGGCCATGTGGGAAGGTCGGGTGTACGCTCAAGTGCGGGATCCATGGTGGCAGAAGGAAGAAAATTGTGTTTGAAAGGAAGAAGAAGAATGGCACGAAAATTTAATAATGAAGTTGAAAGGATTTAAATTTATATAGCTTTGGCAAATTGCCAATTTAGTCCTCCACAGGAAAATTATATTTTGATACCTAAAGTGTTAACAGCTAACTAATACATTGAATTTACATTTGCAGGATGTACGATCCCCGAAATTAAAGCCTCTCGGTTCGGACATCGAGGTAGGACGGCGACCCCAAAATTGAAGCCTCTTGATTCAGACACTGAGGTTGGACAATGACCTCGAAATTGAAGCCTCTCGGTTCAAACATCGAGGTAGGACGATGACCCTAAAATTGAAGCCTCTCGGTTCGGACACCGAGGTTGGACGGTGACCCCAAAATTGAAGCCTCTCGGTTCAAACACCGAGATTGGACGGCGATCCCTGAAATTAAAGCCTCTCAGTTCAGACACCGAGGTTAGACGATGATCCCAAAATTAAAGCCTCTCAGTTCAGACACCGAGGTTGGACGGCGATCCCAAAATTAAAGCCTCTTGGTTTGGACACCGAGGTTGGATGGTGATTCCCAAATAAGAAGCCTCTTTGTTCGGACACCAAGGTTGGACAGCGGTAAAAACACACCTCTCGAGTTGTATCCTGAGGATGACGGTGCGTAAATTGAATTTTAGGATTCGAAGATATCCTTTTTTTTGTTACATGCATGTTTTTTGAAAAAACTAAATTTAAAATTTGCATTTTAAGCGATTTTCCAAAAACTAAGGAGGCAAACTGTGGATACATGATTTAGCCGGCCCACAAAGACAAGCCCAATGATAAAATATTGCAATTAAGTCTAATTCGCCAAGGAACTAAATTCAGACCCACTTGTGAGAAATCCTAAAAATTATAACCTAAGCCCAAACACGTAGCCCAACAGACCAAGCCTAAGAAACTGACCTATTTAGCCCAAACCAAATAAAGGCCCATTAAAGTCCATTTTTCTTCTTAGAGACGCATGCTTCTTTAATATAGGGATGTGCACCTCTTTAGTGTAGAGGCGCACGTCTCTGTCAGGAAAGCCACATGCCTTTACAACACCTAGAATAAAAAAAATAAGTAACGACAAAACGTGGGTTACTCCACATTCTGCAACGGGCAAATCGAGAGACGTGGGATTAATGCCCATGAAGAGAGGAAGCATTCTCTATTAAAGAGGGAGCAGGGTTCTGAAGTAAGGGTTAGCAACAACCAAGAGAAAGTAAAGAAAAAAATCACAGAAAAAAATCAGAGAAATACAACAGAAAGAAAAAGCTAGAAAACACCAAAAAAGAAACCAGAACCAAAGAAATCCAGTAAGTGAGGTCTGAATTCGAAGGGCCAGAAGTAAAGAAAGGCAACCCAGAATCAATCTGAGGGCAAAATAATTTCAAAAATTCAAGCTTTACAGTAACGTTTCTTCCCTCCTTTGGATTTAAATTTGATTCTACTTTTTCTATATTTAATCTTGTCCTTAGTTATTATAACATGTGTTTTAGGCTTATGTAGTGATTTAATTCATTTATGAACCTTCGCTGTTGATTTAAATTGTTGTTTATATTGTTTAACTGTTTTAAAAATGTGATTTCTATCTTTGTCTTGAACTAGAGGGCGTGTGTCTCTTCATTGATATGCACGCCCCCTATGAGTAGGCGCACGCCTTTGATACACAAGCACACATGCCCTTGATTCCATATTTAAAAATCCTACCGTTATAGTGACATACGCCTATTGAGCAGAGGCATGCACTTTGCCTTGCATAAGCCCACGCCCATGTAACACAGAGGCATGCACATTTGTGTTCCAAAACAGTTTTTATTTTTATTTTCCTTCTTTCGTTTGATTAATATTTTTTAATGATTTCATGTTAAATGCTTTATTTATTTTTATTATGTTTTCTAATAAGTTTGTAATTTAGTCCTTTTAATGATTTTATGTTAAATGTTTTATTTATTTTTATTATGTTTTCTAATAAGTCTGTAATTTAGTCCTTTTAGTTTTAGTTAATTGTTTATTTAATTATTTTTATTTTCTTTTAAAAGTGGGTTGTAATCATTTCTCCTCTTCTAATTCTTTGAATGTTTATTCTTATTTTTGTTTGTGTGTATCGAGTTATAATTCATTTCTCCTCCCTCCTTTCTTTGCATGGTTTATTTATTTATCTATTTATTTGTTCATTTTGTAAAAAGGGCTGTAATCATTTCTCCTCCCCCCGTTTCTTTGTATTATTTATTAATATTATTATTTATTGTGTTTATGGATGCATGAATGTGAATCATAATTAAAATTGCATGAAAATGGATTAATTATACGAACTTAGACTAAATTGTAAAATTTGAAAATTGTTGGACTAAAATAGCCATTCACATATAATTAAAGAAATAGTCAAATAATTAAAAATAATAAAATATAGAACACAAATGAAGGTCGGGTGGGCCATTCAAAAGCCCATACCCAGTTTTCGGACCCAATATTTGAGGACGGCTACTGGGCTTCCTCCGTGAAATTCAATTGCCATAAAAGTGTCTCGGGTGGTGACTCCTAACACTAACTGAAGCCCATCAATTCCCAAAGTTGTATTCCTAGTGGGTCCTGAGACCGCACAGTTTCGTGATCGCCGAACACTTGGGAGCGCGCTGAACCCCGCCGCCTACACCATTCCAATCTTCAAGCCTTCTTTCTCCTTTTGAAGCTTTTGTTGTTCTTCTTATTTCTAATATTTTTCTAGGGCTAAAAAGTTTTCTATATTACTGCTATCTCTTCTAAAGATAATAATGAATAATATTTATGTTTGGGAAGTTAACAGACAAAAGGGTACTAGTTGATCTTTGATGAAGAGTCATGTACCTTAACATTAGAAGTCACTTCAAGGGAATTTTCAGCAATCCAAACAAATTAATGAAGTCTAAGTGTCTTTATAAAATTGTAGCCCTCTAAAATATCTTTCCATAGCATCTTGAATCCGAGTTCTGTAGAGGGAGTTATGATAGAAATAGTGTGACATGGTCCAAGCAGTTATGTCTTTTCACACCTTGCCGAGTAGTGAAGAAGCTTGCTGACTAGTGAAGATTGTTCACTGTCATGACTAGTGAAGATGTTATCGAGTAGTGACAGCTCTAAACACTCCAAAACTTGCCCTTTTTACCTCCTTTGACCTTGAATGGCTCCTGTATGCCCATATAACTTTCCTAAACTTCAAAAACATTAATGAACCATCCAAATTCATATGAATTTATTTGAAAGCATTAAAGATCAAAAACATTTGTAATTGTGAATGAAATGCATCAAAATTAAGCTAAAATGTAAACTAAATGCAACCTAAATATGCATGAAACATCTTAAATTATTATGCTAATTACGTCATATCAAACCCCCCCACACTTAGACTTTACTTGCCCTCAAGCAAAACTCAAATATCAAAGATGAAGGTCCGAACAAAAGATCAATAGATTACTCCTTTCAATTCAAAATGATCAAGTACTAATAAGGGTCATAACTACATTAAATCAAAGAAAAATAAGGAAAAGAGATTGAAAATTTCCTCCACAAGCCCTCAAAAGCCTAGAATAAGTACAATAATAATGTAGAAAATAAAGTAAGCCCCACCAAGTATTATTACAAATGAAATCCATGCAAGTCAAATTAAATTCTAATTCATTAATCAAACTCAAGTTTAAGGGAAACTACTAAATCATAAAGGACAAATGAAAAGCATATGTAGTAATGCAATCAATCTCAAGGCATTTTTGGACAATAAAACCTTGCTTAAGATATTAATAGAAATCCTTTCCGAATGAATGCAAATAAGGAGCAAACACAAATGCACACGACTTACTTGGAATCTATAACATCATCAATTAGCTACTAGTACTATTCATAGCCCTATTAGGCTAGAGGAATAAGGATAATACACTTTGTGACATTTTGTTTAATTTTATAGGCGAGTGCGTTTTACGCTCCTTCTCGCGATTTTTTTTCTTTTTCATAAGCGAGTGCGTTTTACGCTCCTTCTCATGATTTTTTTCCTTTTTTCATAATCATTTCATTCATTTTTTAAAAAACCTCATCCTTTATTAATCAATTATAAGTACATATTATGGCTATAGTTTCCTCTTTTAATAAGCACACATCAATTTCCTAAAACTTGAGCTTAATACATTAGTCCAAATTTATTAATTAAAGTGATTAAAGATTTCAAAAGCAATAACACAAAGTAAAAATTACCATCAAACCTACACTATCTTGTCCAAATTTTTAGCACATAAGGCAAGGAAAGTGGATATTCAATCAAAATTTGAAGTGTTTCTAAAACTTAATATATTAATGAAACAAATTAGAACAAAATCATTACAAAATAGAAAAGAGTATAAAAATGAGATAACATAATATTTGAAATAATGCAACCTAGCATTGTAAACTAAAAAAGCAAAACACATAAACATAAGCACATAAACATAAAAACATGAAATAACTAACCTCTCCCCCAAACTTAAAATTACATATTGTCCTCAATGTGAACATGTAAGCACAATAAAGATAATCAAGAAAAATATTAGTGAAAAGAAAAAGGGTTAAGAAATGCTCCCTCAATCGTGTTTCGAAAATGGTGGTAGAGAATCAATTTGAGACCCATTACGCTCAATAAGGCGATCAATCTTCTGAGACATGCACCTTTGCAAACCATTTGAACATGCACAATACTAAAATAATAATAACTTGCACACTTAATAAATCACACTTAATAAGTTTAGTAAAATATCCTAAAATAATAAAATGTAGATTACACACTTAATAAATAAAATGCAAACAACAAATCACCTAAAAATAATTAACACATAAATTGCCTTAAATCAAGCCAAACTAAATTAATTTTTGTGTTAACCCAATTTAATCCCTGGCAACGGTGCTAAAAACTTGTCTATGAAAAATTAAAATGCAATATCCGCAAGTATACGAGATCCAAATAGTAGTATATGGTGCGTACAAGTGTCGTATCCCACAAGGATTAAATGAGCTAGCCACTAATTAATATTATTTAAAACTTATTTAAGGCTCAAATAAATTTAATAAGAGTTCGAATTAATTAAAATAAAATCTAAATGCTAATCTACTATTATAATAAATTCTAGAGCAACAACAATTAGAGCAATTATTATGATTCATCTACCAAATCATTTCCCATGTAAATTTAATTATTTTTCAATGAAATACATTTCCTTGGGTCTAATATTATATTAATTTACTGTTTCAATTATAAATTGATTAAATATGCATTCAATAATTTAAACACTATAGCTTAACTTTGATCCTCACTCATAATGATTTAAATCAAGCACACATATTATAAAGCAAAGTCTATCCCAAATTATAGACATAAACAATTTAAGTTATTTCTAATCATTAAATTAATTTATGTTATGTTTACTTCTTTCATTAGTTTTACCATCATTCAATGCATAATCCTAATTAAAATCATGTTTAAGTTGGCCAAACATAAACAAGCATTAAAAATAATAAACATAAAATACACCCCTTAAAGAAATTGATTAACTTTCATTAATTAAAAAACTATAGTTTATGACATGAAAATAAATCCTAAACATATGCAATTAATCCATATCCATAGAAATAAAACACTTCCAAGAAGATATAGTAAGAGTTACACAATTTAGAACTACAAAAAAAGAAGAAAGCATCAAACTCTTGAATTGCCATTCCAATCTTCAAGCCTTCTTTCTCTTTTGGAAGCTTTTGTTGTTCTTCTTATTTCTAATATTTTTCTATGGCTAAAAAGTGTTATATATTGCTGCTATCTCTTCTAAAGATAATAATGAAGAATATATATGCTTGGGAAGTTAATAGACAAAAGGGTACTAGTTAATCTTTGATGAAGAGTCATGTGCCTTAACATCAGCAGTCACTTCAAGGAAATTTTCGGCAATCCAGACAATTGAATTAAGACACCTGAATGAAGAGTCATATGTCTTCATGAACGTTGTAGCCCTCCGAAATATCTTTCCATAGCCTCTTGAATCACTTGAATCCGAGTTCTGTAGAGGGAGTTATGATCCAAAAGAGTGTGACATGGTCCGAGCAGTCATGTCTTTTCACACCTTGCCGAGTAGTGAAGAAGCTTGCCGACTAGTGAAGATTGTTTACTGTCATGACTAGTGAAGATATTGCCGAGTAGTGACAGCCCCAAACACTCCAAAACTTGTCCTTTTCTCATCCTTTGACCTTGAATGACTCCTATATGCCCATATAACTTTCCTAAACTTCAAATAAACTTTAAAAACATTAATGAACCATCCAAATTCATATGAATTTATTTGAAAGCATTCAATATCAAAAGCATATGTAATTGTGAATAAAATGCATCAAATTTAAGCTAAAATATAAACTAAATACAACCTAAATATGCATGAAACATCCTAAATTATTATGCTAATTACGTCATATCAGAGAGAAGAATACAAATTTTCTAAAACGCATTCACATATTATTAAATAATAATTTGATAATTTAGTAATTGAAGAATAATTTAATAATAAAAATTAAATTAATTAAAATATAATTATAATTTAATTCAAAGTATATTTTCTATTCTATTTAGGCTAATTTTTTTAGAATATTTTTCAAAAAATGAATATATAATTGTTTATCATTTTACGACAAGCATAAATTAGGAGCCATTCGGGCACTAACAGATTCCGAGAGAAAAGCTAGACCAAGTTCACTCCATTAATTGGTCATATTTTTAGGAATGTACACGTTCATATAAATAAATATCAACCATAACTTTGTCGAAGTTTTTAGTTTTTAAAAATAAAACAAAATGGCAAATTCCTAAAAATGGCAACTGCAGTGTGCGTGTATATATATAATTTAATTCACAAACACAAAACTATAAGTCAAAAATTAAATGTAAAAAAAAAACACAATGGATAAGAAGCATGTTGCATTCTTGATGATTTGTATTGTGCTAGCAGCAAGCCAGAAGCTATTTAATTGTCGGTGCAGCAAGCTGGATCGATGTTGTCCTAATGCTACAATGCTTGCCTTACTCGTAAAACAACCCAGACCATATGTCGTGAGCTCTGTGATGATGAATTATATAGTTTCAAAATTTCAGCATACATCAATTGAGAAAATTAAATTAAAATTGACTCATGCCTAGTTTTTTTAATATGCAAAATATTAATGATATCAACTTCGAAAACTTTATAATATTATATTATATTCTATTAAGCAGAATGTAAATAAAATTGTTAAATAAACAAAATATAACTGAATAATTATCGACTTTAGTCTTAAAAATGCTAAAAAAATTTTTTAACATCAATGTGTTTTCTTTTATTTTTAGGTGGAAGCTAATCAGACATCCAACTTCCTTGATGACGTGACACAGATAATGCAATAAAAAAATTTAATTGTGATAAAAGGAGGCAAAATAATAGATTATATTAAAATAAAAATATATGAATATGTAATAAAATGACCATGTTGTTAGGTCTGATTTCCTTTTTATTTTCTGTCAATTAGTGATGTATTTTAATGCCATGTCCGCACCCGAATAATTAAAGTTATTTTGGGTTAGTACTAAATTGTAATAAAAATAAGTTTGAAGGAAGGAATGAATTGTAACAAATAAAATTGAGGGGTTAAGATGCATATATGGCTTAAACCGCCATATCTGCAGATAAAGAAAAAAAAAAGGAAGAAGAAGAAGAAAGAAGCCGAGTAGAGAAGAAAGAAGAAGGATAAGAGGGAGGAACCGGCAGTAAGCCACTAAGGCGGTGCCTTATTAGGCCATTAAGGTGACGCCTCTATAGTTTGTTGGCCATAAGGCGGCACCTTAGTAGGTTGAAGGCTTTAAAGTGGCACCTCGGTGAGCATAGAGGCGACGCCTCTGCACTGTGCCGACGCCTCAGTAGACCAAAATGCTATTTTTGAGTTAATTTTGATTTATGTTTAGCCTGATTTTGTAATATATATGATTTTATAACTTAAGAAATAGATAAGTTAAAGTGAGAATGCTACAACATCCAAATTCTAAAGTACATATGGAAAGTATTCAAGTCTCCGATATAGAGACTAAAGATATAAAATGCTCCAATGACATCAAACATGAGAATGATATAATGATGAGCACCAGTACATATGGTGCTAAGAAATAGTAAGTCCATATCGGGGATATGACAAGGTAGGTAGATGAGTACAACCGATGATTGGGTTCGGGTACACATCTTACCCTATAGATGTAATTGGTAAATGTGTATAGCCGATGTCAGGAGCCGGATGTACATGTTATCTAAGTGTGTATAGCCATTGCAGGGTCGGGTACACATGTTACCTTATAGACCTAAGTTGGTAGTATGCATAGCTGTTACTAAGGGTCGGGTACATATTTTAAGTTGTAAATGTAAGACCATATCCGAGGTATATTGTTCCTTGGGGCCAGATACATATATTAATTTGGGTCTTAGAAATCATTTGAATATTAATAATTTATTTTAAGTTTTATTTGTTTAATTTTTGCTTTAATTATTGGATCGTGGATTAAGAGATCCTTTATGGTTGAGTTTAATTGTTATTTTCGTTCACTCACTGAGAATTTTTCCTCAGAAATATTCATCACTCATTTTTTATTAATTTTTTAGAATTTAGTAGCTATCTGAAAGATAGGTAGATATTTAATAAGGGAAGTAAGAGCAGTGAAGAATTTTAAAAATATTATTTAGTTAGAATATTTGGTAACAGTATGCTATAGTTTTAAACAGTTGTAAATCAATGGCTTGTATTGTGAAATTTTTGTATAATAGTGATGAATAAATTTTTGGACTATATTATATTCATAAGATTAAGTTATAAGAGTTAACTAGTTGATGATCAATAAAGAAGTAATACTCGACCACACCTTTACTCAAGTTAGGAAGGTTAAGTGCGCGACCTTTTAATAAGGGTATGGGTGTTACATTTGGTATCATCAAATTATTATAAAAAATATTTAATTTTAGAAAACAAACCACATTTAATTTTGTATAAATAAATTTCATACAATTTTGTAGATTTCATTTGCAATTCCAAATAATATGTGTTTGGTTTAAATGAAGATGTTGAGGAATTCATTTATAATCCCAATTTTTTTAAAAAAATTATAGAATTGATTATATCTAGAACAAATTCTAACAAAATGGTTAGAATTTCCAAATGAATTCTAAAACTTTTAAGTATATATTTCCAAATAACTAAAATACATTCTTACTATTTTTATTTTCAAAAATATATTTTTATTTTTTATCATTTCTATTTCTAAAATAAAAGAAAAAAAACCATTCATCAATACCTATGACAAATGTTTTGCCTGTTTCTATTCTTTAAATTGATTATGGTTTTTTTAGCCTATTGGTGAAAAAAATCCAAACGTTTGAGACTTTTTAAAATTTAATACCAAAATTTTAATTTTTACAATAATGTCCCAATTTAGCAAATGTTTGGCAATTTTAACACAAATAATTTTTTTTGTTAAAGTTCACTATAATTGCTGATGTGGCATCTTATAAAATGTCCAATTTATCCTTGCTAATTTTCTAAATTTATAATGATCTATTGGTATTAAAATTAGGGGTGAGCACGGTCCGGTTCGGTTCGGAGAATGTAATTCTCCGGAATTGCTCCATACTATCGGAGATTTAAAAATCAAAGCTCCGGAATTGCTCCAAATTTTCGGTTCGGGACAGTTCGGAGATTAAAAATTTCGG
>CATIWO010552407.1:0-19253 GCA_949673435.1 Macaranga tanarius | reverse complement strand
ATATAAATATTAAAATTATAAATAAAAATATTTTTTTAGTTATATAATTAAAGAATAAGCTTAAAAAAATTATAAAATATTAAATAAAAAATAAAAATTTTATTTAAAAAATAAATCGGTTAACCGACCGAACCGAACCGACCCAAGTCGGTTCGGTTAATTTCGGTTTCTCTCTGGTTCGGTTCGGTTCGGTTTCGGTCAGAAATATCCTTAGGTCGGTTTTGGTGGTTCTTTGACCGAACCGACCGATACACACCCCTAGGCGCATGTACGTAGATTGTAGAGCCGTCAATAGTATCATTGTAAAGTATAGACATCTCATACCTAAGTTAGATGATATGTTAGATGAATTACATAGGTCGTGTGTTTTCTAAAACTGATTTGAAAAGTGGTTATCATCAAATATGTATGTGTGAGGGTGATGAATGGAAAACAAACTTTAAGACTAAGTATGGTTTATATGAATGGTTGGTTATGCCTTTTGGCTTAACTAATGCACCTAGCACTTTTATGAGGTTAATGAACCATATTTTGTGCGCTTATATAGGGAAGTTTGTCATAGTATATTTTGATGATATACTTGTGTATAATAGGAGATTAGAAAGTCATGTTGAGCATTAGAGTCTGTTCTTACTACACTTAGGAAAGAACATATGTTTGCTAACCTTAAAAAGTGTTGTTTTTGTTCTAGTTCCATTATATTTTTAGGTTTTGTTGTGTCCGCTAAAGGTATTGAGGTTTATAAAAAAAAGGTTAAGGCAATCAAGGAGTGGCCTACTCCTAAGTCTATCACTGAAGTGCGAAGTTTCCATGGATTAGCTAGTTTTTATCATCATTTTATGAAGAAATTTAGCATTATCGCAGCACCTTTGACTGAAGTAGTGAAGAAAAGTGTAAGTTTCAAGTGGGACAAAGCTCAAGAAGATGCATTTCAGCTAATTAAGGAGAAATTATGTAGTGCACCCTTACTTGCATTACCTAATTTTAGCAAGACTTTTGCGATAGAGTGTGATGCATCTGGGATTGGTATTAGGACTGTTTTGATGCAAGAACAAAGGCCTATTGTTTATTTTAGTGAGAAGCTTAATAGGGCAGCCTTAGATTATCCTACTTATGACAAAGAGCTTTATGCGTTGGTGAGGGCATTAGAGACATGAAAACATTATTTATGGCCCAAGAAGTTTGTTATCCATACTGATCATGAGTCCTTAAAGCACTTAAAAGGAAAGTTGAACCAAAGGCATGCTAAGTGGATAGAGTTTATTGAGACATTTTCTTATGTTATCAAGTACAAACAAGGCAAGGAAAACGTTGTAGCTAATGCACTTTCGAGGAGGTACGCATTACTTGACTCTATGAATGCTAAATTGGTAGGATTTAATCATATTAAGGATTTATGTACTAGTGATTCTGATTTTTGTAATGTGTATGAAGCACTTGAAAAGGTAGCATTTGGTAAGTTTTATAGGCATGAGGGATATTTGTTTAGAAAGAATAAACTTTGCATTTCTCAATGTAGTTTGCGTGAGCTTTTAGTGAGGGAAGCTCATGGGGGTGGTTTGATGGGGCATTTTAGAGTTAAAAAGATTTTAGATATGCTTAGTAAACACTTCTTTTGGCCACATTTGATAAGAGATGTTGAACGTATTTGTACTAGATGTGTTAAGTGTAAGCATGTTAAGTCTAAAATTATACCTCATAGGTTATATATGCCTTTAGATGTGCCTAATAAACCTCGGTTAAATAATTCTATGGATTTTGTGTTGGGTTTATGAAGGTCCAAAATGAGCTAAGACTGTGTATTTGTTATTGTTGATAGATTTAGCAAGATGGCGCATTTCATTTCTTGCAATAAAACTGATAATGCAAGCAACCAACATTGCAAATGTGTTCTTCAAAGAGGTTATTCGTTTGCATAGTATTCCAAAAAGCATCGTAAGTGATAGAGATACCAAGTTCTTAAGTCACTTTTAGCGTACGTTATGGATCAAATTGGGAACTAAGTTGTTATTCTCAACAATATGTCATCCTCAAACAGATGGACAAACAGAAGTGGTAAATAGAACTTTAGGTATATTGTTGTGGGCAATTATTAGTAAAAACTTGAAAAATTGGAAAGAAAGTCTACCATTTGTTGAGTTTTCATATAATAGGAGCATGCATACTACCACATGTTATTCACCTTTCGAAGTGGTATATGGATTTAATCCTCTTATACCTCTTGAATTATTACCTTTGCCTTCAAAAGAGCAAGTTAATTTGGATTGTATGAAGAAGGCTGAGTTTGTGCGAAATCTACATGAGAAGGTTAAGCAAAAAATTGAGAGGAAGAATGAGCAATATGCAAATTAAGCTAATAAGGGGCACAAATAAGTTGTAATTGAACCGGGAGATTAGGTTTGAGTGCATATGTGCAAAGAAAGATTTCCTTCCTAAAGAAAGTCTAAGTTGCAACCACGAGGTGATGGTCCATTTCAAGTGATGGAGCACATTAATGACAATGCCAACAAACTTGATCTAAAATATGAGAGTAATGTGAGTGTTACTTTCAATGTTGCTAATTTAGTTCCTTTTGATTTTTATATAGGTTTTGATTCGAGGACGAATCTTCTTGAGGAAAGAGGGAATAATGAGAATCAAAGTCAATAAAGAGGGTCAAATGATCCTTTACAAGGAATTGGTGGTCTAATGTCGAGGATTCGAGTCAAATATGCTAACGTGACACTTTCAAAGTTGATATACAACCTTATAGCTAAGGAGAGTACGCATTTTGAAGATGTCAAAGTAGAGGAATCATCACTAAAGCTTGTCAATATGTTTTTAGCGAGTTTTGAAGGCTTTGAAAAAGTTTCAGGGTCAACACACCCATGTCCCGAAGCACATGGCCATGTTGGAGCTCCTAAAATTCACCAGTAGGGCTAGGACATGCCTGTGTCCATGGTAGTGTCTACAACACACCTTGCAACACGTCCATGTCCTTACCCATGTTCAGTACTGCCTATTTTTTGGGTTTGAACACGGTTGTGTTACATGTTCTGAGTCAAATCCAAATTAATTAGGATTTTATTATCACATGGCCATGTTGGAGTTGCTAAAATTGACCAGTAGGGCTAGGACACGCATGTGTCCATGGTAGTGTCTACAACACACCTTGCAACACGTCCATGTCCTTACTCATGTTCAGTACTGCCTTTTGGGTTTGAACACGGTCGTGTTACATGTTCTAAGTCAAATCCGAATTAATTAGGATTTTATTATTTTGATTCCTATTTTAGTTTTTACGGTTTAGTTTAGGAGTCCTAAGTTTAATATGATTTTTATAGTCTTTGTTTTCCTATAAATAAGCATCATTCATGATGTAAAAAATAAATAAATAAATAAGCTTTGAGATCAATAAAATTTCAATAAATTTATTTCCTTTGGTTCTTGCATAAACTAAATTGACCTTATCAAGCTAATTGCTTATGGCGGCCATCCTTATTCCTTATCATCCTCTTTTTCTTTCTTTTTATAAGGTGTGGCGAAAAATACTCTAAATTAATTTGAACAATTTATAATGAATGGTTTTAGGTTTAATATACCTAAGGTTTGGGTTGGTTGATTCAAAAGAATTTAGGATTTCTTTTTTTTATCTTTTTCTTTTATTAACAATTATTTATTCCATGAATTTTGGTACTTTTTTGGACGTGTGTGAGTTGATTTGAGATTGTTAGAGTTTTCCTATCAAAATCACATCACAAAGGAGTTTCTAGAGGAACATATACTTGTTACAAGCACTCACAGATATAGGTAATTTTGAAAGTGATCAGTACCATGGTTGTGAAAAGTAATGTCATTGCCAAGAACACCTTCAGCTATAACAACACCACTGCAAAGCAAAAGAAAATACCAATTAAATGAATTCACATTTCATTATGAAATTGATACAAAGTCATAACGATGTCTTTCCTTGATGAGAAAACATGGTAAACAACCATCCTAAGCAAAATATATCAAGTCAACCTAGCCAGCTGGTTAGATGCCTATGTCACAATGATGTAACATTGAACATAAACCTTATGTTTAGGAAATGATAAAGGAGAGAAGAATAATGAGTGAGGAAAATAAAGTGAGAAAGGTTAAATGCAAATGACGAAGCAATGAGGTATTCATGATGTCATTTCTTCCCTACACTCAATGCATCAAATTAATGATTTCTGATCTTTTTGCTCCTTAAACTATTAAGATTATGCATCAAAACAGATCTTAACAGTTACTTTCTTCGAAGAAAAAAACATGACGCAATTGATGAAATTGAAAACCTTATCCTCATCCCATGTTGAGTGTTATAAGTAAGTGTGCTTACAATGAGTATCAATATCAATTAAACATTGAATTACTGTGAAAGTTTGTTAAAGCTAATAGTCCATCCTATCCTCGAATTCAAAAAGGTGCAAAATATGCCACTTACATGGGATTTCTTCACTCTATATAAGTATTTTATAGAACATCTATGATGGGACCCCAGTTTCAGTTAATATATGGATGATCAAAACACAAGAAAGTTAATAAACATGACAATTGCATGTTTATTGATGCCCTTTTTCTGTTGTGTGTTTTCCACCTTATTAACAACATGGTCATTAATATTAACCAATACTGAACTTCAATATAAAATTGAATTTGGTGAAAACCACACATGATTGAACAAGCAATCAGCAGCTTAAAAAAATCCATACAAGTCACTTACCTCAATATGAATATTAATGTATTTGCAATGTATGCAACCATTTCCCTGAAGAAAAACAATTATACAGAAGAATTAATGATTGACAAATTAATTCAGTCAATTAACAAGAAACCCACCACTGTGTTTATGCATGTCAGATGCACCTGTGTGGCCATTGTGCGTGAATATTATATAAGTTTATTGTCAGAGCATATTTATGTGTGCCCTTGTTAGATATTTACAGCTGCATGAATTGAAATAATGTTAAACCTAAATTAGCAGCGACGGATAATACATTATTCTTAAAAGGGATAAGGTCCAAAAATGACCCTAATGTTTACCTCAATTCTCATTTTGACACTTCATATTTTTTGAAGTCCAATTATGACTCTAAAATTTTCAAATTTGGTATATTTAAACACAATCTTTAATAGTGTTAAACTTTTCCATCAGAACTAAAAGACAATGTCCAAAAATGTCCCTTATGTTTATCTCATATCTCATTTTGACAATTTATATTTTTATTTGAGAATAAAAATTAAATTTAGTATTTCAATTATCTATTTTTATTTTTAAATTCCAAGAAACCTATTTGAACTTCAAGTTTTAATTATTTTAATTGGTTAAATGTTAAGAATAAACTAGTTAAGTTTTAAATTTTAATTATTATATAAAATTTAAATTTTTATTTCAAGTCTACATATAAATTAAAATACAATTTACACTAATTATTTGATTTTAGTTTTTTTTTTCACATATCCTATCATTTTCTTAAAAAAATAAATCATTTAAATATTTATTATTGATTTTTTTGGCCAATTTTTTTTATATATTTTCCTATTAATCTAGTAGTGTAAAACATAATTACATATTAAAATAAAATCATATAGTATAAATAACATAATTATTAATTAATTAATTTATAATTAAAGTATAATATATGTGTTTAACAGCACATAAAAGATTACAAAATAATATAATAAATATAAAAAAATATTCGAGCATTTAGCATTCGAAAGTAATTTATGCATTTATAATTTATATTTTAATTAATAATGTTAATTCAATTTTAAAAAATTATTAAAACATGAAATTCAAATAGTTTATTCTTGAAATTTAAAAATAAAAATAAATTATTGAAAAACTAAATTTAATTTTTTTCTCAAATAAAAACATAAAGTGTCAAAATGAAACATGGGATAAACATGAGGGTCATTTTTGGATATTGTCCCCTGATTCTAACGGAAAAGTTTAATACTATTTAGGGGTTGTGTTTAAATATACAAAATTTAGAAACTTTAGGGTCATAATTGAACTTCGAAAAACTTGAAGTGACAAAGTGAGAATTGTGGTAAACATTAGGGTCATTTTTGGACCTTTTCCCTTCTTAAAATGTTGAATGAAGGACACGCTGAGCATTCTTTTCTTTAGCCGTGTCAAAAACTTACTATATTCTTCAATTTAGAAATATCGACGTCTTCATTCTTTTACAAGAAAAAAAAATCCCAAAATATTACTCATAAAAGTCAAGAGAGGTTGTTTCATTTATCTTTTTTTTGTTATCTCTCATGCTTCAAATTATATTTTGAGATTTGACTTCCTCATGGCTTAAGCACAATTAGAAGACTCCATTTCCATTTTATTTTCTTCATTCCCAACAATGTGTTTCCTTTTACCGGTCTTATCCAACTAAAAGTTAATCCTTTTGGAAGGTAGTAGAAGAATGTGTGCATCTGTTCGTACAAATTTCCACCACGCACAAGCAAATATTTATAGCATGTCAATGTAGTTTTTAATGTATTGACTACACAAACTTTCCTCATTTTCTTTTTTCAAAAAACAAAAAGGGAAAGAAGGCAAACATCTTTTGATGTTTAATTTCATTTTCGTTAAAAAGATTCTATTAGTTGTTTTATCTTCTTCAGTCAATAATTAGCAGCTATGTCCATTAAAACATATAGCATTAGATGTACCAAAAGTGATGCAAACTCTGCTGACCATCACCCTTGAAAGCAGTCCTAGCAGCTGCAGCATAAAACCTGTCCAAAGTGTATTAATGTAAATCTTAAGATACCACTTCTCCAAGTTGTAAAGAAACTATGGATACTTTATCAACTTACATTCCTAATGTCATCACCGCCAAAACACCAGAAACATCAGCACCCTCTTGTGCCTATCACATTAAAAAGAACAGTAAATTATAGCAAAAAAAAAAAAAAGCTATTAGTTTGTAAAACCATTTGTACGTTGTTAAGGTCTCAACTGCATTTAAATAAAGGATGAAGAAGACAATTAGATAGTGTTTACAAAGAGGAAACTTATTCCATATTACTTTTCTAGTTATCATTTCCATTACTAGTCCATTTTTACTTCCAAAATACAGAAAATGCATTTACCTAGTCAAGATAGATGTATTTTTTTCATAAGGTAGACAAACTAGAGCAAGTATGCATGTTTTCCAGTTTTCCATTCAAATTTGGAGAACTTGCTTCTCAATTTTCATACATGGGATTAGGGCTGAGCATCGGTCGGTTCTGTCAAAGAACCACCAAAATCGACCAAGAGAAAATTGTGACCGAATCAAACCGAATTAGAAGAAAAACCAAAATTAACCGAACTGACTTGGTTTGGTGCGGTCGGTTAATTTCGGTTAATTAATTTATTTTTTAAATAAAATTTTTATTTTTTATTTTTTATTTTTTAATTTTTTAAGCTTATTCTTTAATTATATAACTAAAAAGATATTTTTATTATAATTTTAATATTTATGTATAATTTTTTCTAATTAATATATTTTATTTAATATTTTTATAATAAATATATATTTAAGTCGGTCGGTTCGGTTATTTTTTGTTTTCTAAATTAAAAATCGAAATCGAACCGAACCAGTCGATTATGCATTGTCAAAAACCAAAATTGAGCCGAATCTATATATAACCAAACCGAACTAGTCGATTCAATTCAGTTCGGATTTTCGGTTTTTTTGCTCACCCCTACATGGGATGGAGGAAAAATTCCAAATAAACTGAAAGGCAAGTTCTACCACACCGCAATATGGTTTTCTATGTTGTATGTTAATAAGAGTTGGGCAACAAATGACAACACACCTCCAAGATAAAAGATAAGTGTTGCACTTGCAGAGATGAGAATGCTACAATGGGTGTCTGGGCATACGAGAATGGATAGAATCCATAATGAGTATATTAAAGAAAAGGTAGAGTAGCTTCAACTGAGGATGAGTTGAGGGAATGTATATTGATATGATGTAGTTATGTGCAGAGGTGAGCATTTTTCGGTTTAGTTCGGTTTAAAAACATTTAAAACCGAACCAAACCAAAGTTATTTATAAGAAAACTGAACCAAATCAGTGGTTGAACCGAACTGGTTCTGTTCGGTTATTGTTTTCGTTTTGACTTTTTTTCATTTTTGCAATTTTAAACCTATTGAATTTATGTAATTTTGCATTATTATAAAAAGATTTATGAGATTTATTAATGCTAATTTTTTATATTTATTTTATTTATTAATTTTTTAGAAAATCAAATGAACCGATTATCTAAAATAAATTTAAATATTTTTTTGTTAGTGTTTTTTTGGTATTAAATGATTTGATTAAGAGTTTTAAGTATCTAGAAACTAATAGTATTAATAAAATTTAAAATATTAGTACTAAATCGATCAAATCGAACTATAAATACCTATAAAATTTAAAAATATATTATAAATTTAGTTCGGTTTGGTTTAATAAATTTTTCACAATAAAAACTGAACTGAAATGGTTCGGTTCAATTTAACCGAATTAATATATTTTTATGACAGAAACCTAACCGAATCAGTTGGTTCGATTTTTCTGTTTTCAATTATTTTTGCTCACCCCTAGTTATGTGAGCCATATACACATAAAAGTTCCGGTTAGAAAGATTGACATTTGACAGTATTAGGGCAGATGGAGTGAAGAAAGTAGGGCTGTGCATGGTCGGTTTCAGTTAAAAACCGAACCAAATCGGCAAAAACTTGACTAACTGAACTTCTTGAAAATTCATAACCGAACCGATCATAGACTAAAAACCGAACCGACTCGGTTCGGTTAATTAATTTTATATAAAATTTTTCTTTTTTATTTATTATTTTATAAATTTTTAAAGTGTATTCTTTAATTATATAACTAAAAAATATTTTTTATTGATAATTTTAATATTTATGTATAATTGTTTCTAATTAATATATATATATATATATCGGTCGGTTCGGTTTTTTTATTTTTCAAACTCAAAACCGAAACCAAACCGACTAACTGAATTTTTTAGAATCAAAAACCGAAACAGAACCGCCTATATATAACCGAACCGAAGTCGGTTTGGTTCGGTTTTCAGTTTTTCCTGCAGCACCCCTAGAAGAAAGATAGAGATAGACCTAAACTAACATGAAGAAGAGTGGTGAAAGACTACCTATTGGATAAATAAACAAATTTGGGGATGTCCATAGTTTGAGAGAGGACATACAGTAAAGTAAGCGATGTAGCTCACTGCAAGAGTTAGTGCAATCTCTATCACAGTGTCATTGAAAATAAACCCAAGCCACAGAACAGATGCAATTCCGAAAGCAACGCCAATGCCTACACTGGATCGAGAAAAGAATCTCATAACCACGGAAAAGTCTCTTAGCAGTATTGACTAGAAGTAATTGATACCTACGCTCCAAGTGAGACTTGCACCAGAAATTTGAAAATCAATCCCCCATTAGAACTCTCTCCAACGACCATCCGAAAGAACAACTGATAGACCACAATTGCTGTCCTGCATGTACAAAACTAAGTGCATTCAGAAAAAAGGAAAGGCAGGTAACATGAAATAACTGAATTTATCTGAGAAAAAAATGTGAAGGATTCCCTCAT
The DNA here is from genome assembly GCA_949673435.1 of Macaranga tanarius. Taxonomy (NCBI): domain Eukaryota; kingdom Viridiplantae; phylum Streptophyta; class Magnoliopsida; order Malpighiales; family Euphorbiaceae; genus Macaranga; species Macaranga tanarius. Next base: position 9,651 of record CATIWO010552407.1, on the reverse strand, counting down.
TGCTGGTTTAACCTACTGAGAATCCCAACTACTCTACAGTTTGTCAGACATGAAAACAAAGAAAGACCAAGAAAAATAATTAAATACCCATCATTCATTAAGGATTCTCCTTCAATTATTGTACTTAATTTTTTACTTGCACCAAGATCTTTCAACAGGGCAACAACAGCCACAGGATCAGTAGCACTCAAAAGTCCCCCTAGCAACAATGATATCTTCCAGCTCCAGTTATATGGAAAAGTGAGCTGCAGCATAGCATTAAAGACATAACTTTATTGCAATAGGGAAAAAGTTTATAGAATAGCCTGTAGTCTTGAAGATACCTTCAGAGCAGATCCCAGACAGAATGTTGAGATCAGAACTCCTGGACCAGCAAGTAAAAGCATTTGCGCCATACATCTCTACAAGTATTGGTATAAGCAAGTAATCAGTAATCTATAAATGCTTCCAGGAACCATTTAGTTGCATATCTTAATGATTCCATGAACCATTTAGATTCATCAACTCAAAACAACTCTGGTTCAAACACTTCAGTGTGTGATCCAATACTCTTACAGAAGGTTCAATCAACACAAAACTATCAAACACTCAAAACACAATATCAATTAAAAAAAAAAAACCTTGATTTGGTGCATTTCCATTGAAAAGGAACTCTCGAAAAGCAGCGCAGGAAGAAAAACAGCCAATAAAAGATCAGGATCAATCCGCGCCCCTGCAATTAACAACAGAGTAAGCTCATATACATACCTATATATATTTGCGTGTGCTGAGACAGAACTTACATATCCGAATGCTGTCCCCAAGCTTTCCCAATCGATGTTTCGTCCCATACTCTGCGGATAACATACATAATCAATCATAGATTACAAAATTTATGGCTTTTTACAAGAAAAATGAATAGAAATATATATATATATACATACACACACATATACATATAGTACCACAAATCCAGAACAACACAAATTGACTTGAAAATCTTAATTTGGAATTAAAGAACTAATTAAGAAGCAGCTTAATCTTAATTTGGAATTAAAGAGCTAATTAAGAAGCAGCTTATTTTAAAAAAAAAAATCTTAATTCATATAATTAGAAAAATAACTAAAACAAAATTAAAAAAAAAAACAGAAGAAGTATGAGAAATGATATTATCATTCGAATCTAAATAAGCTAAATCATGATCACATCAGAGCACAGAGTATCAAAAAGAAGAAGAAGAAGGACCTAAGGATCCAAGAGCAATGCCGATAACGAGAAGAGCAACAGTGTAAGGAACTCTAGTACCACGCAAGACATGCCTACAGGCAATCCCGAGCACTAAACTCAATCCGAAGAATATAACGGCGTCGGATGGATGATAATCAGAATCAGAAGCAGCTGATAATATTCTATATGGAAACAACTGGTTGCCTTCTACTACAGTATTCATTGAATTTGAGCTTATGGCAACGGATCATATAGCTACTATACTAACATTGATGGACTCTTTCGAAGCTTTGCTTCTACATTAAATAACAAACAGAATCATAGGCTCTGCTTCGCTGGTTTGAGATAAAGAAATTTTGAAGCATGTGATTCCTTTTCTAGCAAAATTCGTTACGTGATTTTTTTGACTTTTTTTTTTTTTTTTACATTTAACTACCTTATATTTTAATATCATTCTAATAATTATTTTTTATAATATATAATTTAATATTAAAATAATATAAATTTTTAATATTATAATATATAATAAATGATATATCATTTAACTAATACAATAAATTCACAACAAATTAAGTTTAGATATATTTTTAATTTTTTTATAAATAAAAAAATAATTTTTAAAATAAATTTATAATATTTTTAAAAGTAACCGATCAGTTAAATAAATCATATATAAAATAAATTTATCATTGAAATTTAATATTATATCAATATTTTCATATAAAATAATGATAATATTAGTTAAAATAATATTAAAATGTAAAAAAATATGAAATATAAGATGTTTAAATGTCGAAAAAAATTGTATGATTAATTTTTCCAAACAATGAAACTATATAATACAAAATTATAATTATTCTAAAAAAATATTCTCTCAATAAAGATATTCTTTAATTTTTCGGAAGTTTATTTTTGGTCCGTTGAAGATTAAAGTTGTGCACTTTTTTATATAGTACAAAATTTCCAAATTCTGTCTCATAGTTTTTATTAAAAAATTTGTTTATTAAATATGTAATAAAAATACTGTTTATTCATTTTTAATTAAATAGAAAATCATTTTTTCAAATATTTTTTATTTGCTGTCTAGTAGTTATATTAGTCCGACTATTTTAAATTTAAAGAAGTAAATTTCATAAGAGTTACAAAATTCTTTCGGTATATTTAATTTTAAAATTTAAATTTTTTTGCTATTTAAATAAAAAATATTAATTTTATCTAAAATTTTGAAATAACAAATGGACTATAACAGTAATAACGCTTAAATTACCCAATAAAAATTGAAATTTACATATTTTTTATTTTTAAAATTTAATAATAAATTATGATTTTTTTAATTTTATTATATAGTTAAATTAGTTTTAAATTTTCACATTAACTTTTCATTAAGCTAACATCATAATTACTTTCTTAATAATTAAAACGATATGATTGTCAAAAAAAAAATAATAATTAAAACGATATGAGTCAGTGACAATCTTATTGACTTAATAAGTTAATTTTAATTTTTGTAGTCATTAATTTTGTTAAATAATGATTTTTAAAATAATTTAATAATATATAATATAATATTAAAATAAAAATAATAATTTAATGAATTAATCCATTGATTTTTATTTTAATTGATAATTAAAATTAATTATTTAAAATTTAACATCAATTTAATAGAATATTAAAACTGCAATGAATCTATATATATATTAAATTCTGAAACTTAAAATCATTCAACCCAAATTTTGATAAGTGTCTCTCTCCATATTTTAGCATTCACTCATAAAAGTTTATTTGTTAAATTCTTAAAATTTAAAATTTTTTCTATAAAATATATAAAAAAACCCCATTTTAAGTATTATAATTAAAATAAAATAGTGTTATATATATCATCAATACTAATATATTAGTATTTTAATTAAATTCTTTCCTCCTCAAATTACTTAAATACTAATGTAAAACAATTGAGTGTTTGGATTTTTTTTTTTTTTTTTACATACGAGTGTTTGGACTATTAGGTGTTTGAATTTGAGTGTTTCTTTATTTAATATTATTTTTAAAAAAATTATTATAATATAATTTTTAAAGTTTATACTATTATAAATTATTTAATTAATTATTTTAAATACATATATATATAACATTTCTATTAATTAAAAAAAATATTATATTATAATTTTAATTTTTCAGAAATAAAATCCATTTACATATTTATAAAATATTTTTTGAAACTAATATATTAATGTTGTAAAAATATTACGTCAACTTTAATGAAGTCCATTAATTTGATAAATATATAGTGTCAAAAGTGAGTCTAAATTTAAGATTTTATTTTAAAATTTCAAATCGATCAATCAATCTACCTCTTAATAATAATAATAATAATAAATAAGTATAAAGTGAAATTGACTTAATAGTTTATACTACTCTGCCTCTCCTTTTTCACTTTATCTCTCAATGTCTCCTGTTCATAGTCTTTTCCGTCTTTCTTATATTGAATTCGGATGATTTTTTTTTTTTTTTTTGGTCAAATTTTAACCAAAAACCACCTAAATCTTTCTTTCTGAAAATTTGTTGGTAAATAATTATATTTGAGCTTAAAACTCAATACATGTGAGTTTATCTCATTTTATAAATATTTTTTGTTTGTTTTATTATTTTTTTTACTATGAAAGTGTGTTGATACTATTCAAGGATTTAAATTTATTTTATATTCAAGTAAAATATGTTTACTTCATTCAGGTTATAATGAATCATAAATAATATTCTCACCATGATGCGATTAATCAATTTTTCTATAAAATTTGTATCAGTAGATATTAATAAAATTCACCATAAGCGAGTCTCATATTATATGATCAAAAAAAAAAAATCTATTTGATTTTTTAGGGTGGATATTTTTGCACTCCACCAACTTATTTTTATATTTTTTTTTATTTTTTTAAATTTCAAAATATATATATATATATATAATGTCTATTCTTTTACTGAACTATCTTTCATTTTTTTTATCAAAATTCATTATTTAATATTTAAGATTCTAAACTACTTGTAATGAGTTTACTTTCTTTTTTTTTTTGCTTTAAAAAGATTTAATATAGTCAAATATTTTTTATAAGCACTCTTTAACTTTTAACTTTTCTAAATCATTGTAAAATTTACATGAATTACAAACAAATAATAAATTTTTTATTTTTTATGAAAAAAAATTTCAATATCATATGCACATAAGTTTATTTTTTATTTTTGTAAAGAGTTTTTTCAATAATATATGCACATAACTTTTTTTATCATTATTTGAAAAATAATATAAAAAATTAAATTATGTGGTTAAAAATTTTAATTATAAAAAATTTAAAAATAATTTATCATATAAAAAAATGTTCATAAATTCAACGAATATAACTGAGATTAATTGTATGTAACTTAGAGCAATTATATCCCAACACATCCAAAAAAATCTACTTTGTAGAAAGAAAATATTGCACTTATTTTTCTATTATTAATATTTTATAACACTTGTCATAAAAATTAAAATTACAACACTTTTTTATATGATGAATTATTGTTAAAATTTTAAATGATGTTTTTAATCATATAATTTGATTTTTTTATTATTTTAAAAAATTATGAGAAGAAAAATAAAAAAATAAAATCATGTGCAAATAACATTGAAAAAGAACTATTCATAAAAAGTAAAAAAGATTGTTAATTTTTTTAATAATTGGTGCAAGTTTCACAATAATTTAAACAAGTTAAAAGATAAAGACTACTTAAAAAATAATTAATTATGCAAAATTTTTTCATACAAAAAAATATAAGCTCAAGCACTAGTAAATTGATAATCTTAAACATCAAATAATGAATTTGGATAAAAAAATTGAAAAGATGCTAATTTAGAAATGATAATTAATTTAAAAAATAAATATTTTAAACAAATGATAATTATGTAATTTGTGATTAAATAAATGGAGTTCCACCTTTTTTTTTAGGTCAAAGACTTATTATAGCTAAGCACTCACTCAAGTAATTACCGACTAGAAAGACTCAGACTACACGGTTATATTCCACACACACACCTAACCTAACCGATATATTCGACACACACCCGACCTAATTTAGGAATGGATGAATAAATGGAGTTCCATCTTTTTAGATATATAAACACTCATAACTTTTAATAATTTATGTACTTTTAAAATGGAAAATGCTGAGTGTCTTGCGTCGAGACACCAACGATTTAATAGGGAGGAAAAAAATTTTTGAGGACAAAAAGGTAATTTAATATGACAAATTATCTTTTTACCCCCACAATTTATCTCCCTGTAAAATGAGGAGGCAAATTCGTAATTTGCCCCGTCGTCCTTTTAAAATATATTAACCTTTATACGTAACCTTTTGATCAATCATTGAATTGTTCAAACAAAAAATAAATAATAAGCTAGCACATCAAGTGACGAGACGCATCTGATGCACTGCAAGATATGGCCAAATTACGTTTTGTTGACCTTTAAATAAAAAATAAATAATAATAATAAACATAATGCTATAATTTTTTGGGTAAAGGTACATTTTTACCCTTAATGTTTATACTGAAGAGCATATTCCCCTTTAAAGAAATTTTTATCTCATTTAAATACAAAAATTTGAAAAATAAAGTTTCTAAACCCTCCACTTAATAGAGACTAAAGTTCCCATTTTCTTCAAGTATTAAATTGTAATTTTTATATATAAAAATATCATTTATAACCCAAAAGTTCATTTCTCTTACACTCTTGCCCTCTCTTCCCCTCGCCCACAACATGCAGCACCAGTATTAACTCCTATCAAACTTGTTCCACTTCTGTATACAACGTCAGTCAAGAAACTGTTGAAAAATCGCATCTTGGTATTAACAGTGTTCGCGCAACAAAATTATGAATGAACAAAATTCAAAATCTGAAGCAACGACCCATAAATAAAAAAATTCAATTTGCTAAAAAGGCAATGACCCATAAATAAAAAATTCAAAATTGCTAAAAAGGCAATGACCTATAAATAAAAATCTAAAATTTTCAAAAATCCACTTTGGATTTGATGCTAAAACTAACAATAATTACATAAACAAATAGGAAAAAAAGAAAATCAAAGCAATCACTCTCACTCAAAGACAATACAAATACAAACTCAAATAAAATACAAAAAACTCTTTCCTTTTTTATTGAGGAAAGAAAGTAAATAAGGAAAAAACTGAATTGTGGTTGTTCTTATTAATGAGCAAATGAAGAAAAATGATATGTACTGGTTGAATGGGACAAAAAAGAAAGCAACCAAGCCTACTAAGCCAATCAATATTGAGTGGGATAATGACCCTATAAGTCCTAAAAGTTTTTAAAAATTTCAATCAAGTCCTAAATTTTTTTTTTAAAATTTAGTCCGCAAACTTTTAAAAACATTTCATGTTAGTTCTTCTTCGTTTTGTCTAACAGAATTGATTCACGTGGCAATTAGACCCTACCAAATTATATGATGTGTGCAGCCAACTCATATGGCTTTCCATGTGAGTTGCCACGTTAGCTAAAAAGGTCCAGCTTAGATTCTTACTATCGATGAAGTCTAGGGTTTCTCTTTTTAAATTTGTTATCTCTGTATCTTCTCTCTTCCAATCTCTTTAGCCTTTTATTATTTGTTGTCTTATATTATATTCCAATCTCTTTAGCCTTTTCTTTTTTATTGTCTTATACTTTGTTCCATTATCTTGTATTAAAACTTATTTTCCTATGATTTATGTATTTTTAGCAGTAAAATGAGCAGGTGCTACATTCTGTGGCATGTTGGGGGTAGATTAGTGGAAGATGTGTCTAAAGGGGGGATATATTTGATCAAGTAGTAGATCCTAATAGTTTGGGCTATTTGTGTCTACTTGACCATGCAAAAAATGAACTGGGGCAGAAAGGAAATATGAAGGTATATTTTCGAGATTTAAATAAGAATAAGTTTAGATTCAGAGAAAGTTTGCAGTTGGTGCATAATGATGCAACGACTTGTCTTTTATTGAGTGCTTTAAATGATAAAAGAGAAGTCGATGTATATATTATTTGTGATGATACTGAGGATGGTGTTGGGGGGTCTTGCAGCTATAGAAAGGGAGATGGTGAAAAAGGAAGTGAGGTTAATGATAATGCCATCAATGATGAAATTCATATGAATACTGGGATAGGTGATGCATGATGAACTTAGTGATCATGAATTGGTTGAGGTTGATGTTAGTGAAGAGGATAGTGAAGATGAAGCAGATTTAGATGTTGGTTTTGAATACCTCTCTGATGGAGATGATGATGAACGAATGAGAGCTAGGAAAAACCTAAAAGCCATGAACAAGTTAGGGAAGAAAATAGATTATGAAAGTAATTATAGGCAGTGTGAACAAAGGGTTGAAGGGCAAACTGAAAGTGCATCAGGTGAAGAGCGTTTGAACTTTGAAGGCAAAGGAAAAAAAATATGCCACTGGAAAAGATCAGGGCCAAGGAAAAGAACAGCATAATGAAGATGAAGCAGATTTAGAGGTAGAATCAGGGTCAGAGAAAGATTATATTGACTCTGATATCTGTAGTTATATTGATACAGATGAGGAGGCTGACAGAACTGGTGGTAAAAGGAGAACTAAATACCCTGCATATGATTTAAATGTTGTTATTCCTTCATTTTTTATTGGAATGACATTCAAAAATGCAGCTGAGTTCAAAGATGCCTTAAGCAAGTATGAGATCAGGACTAGGCATGCACTGAAGTACTCAACGAATACAAAAAAGTATATAAGAATGAAGTGTGAGAAAGGTAACTGCCCTTGGAAAATTTCTGGATTATTTGATGAAAAAACTCAAGTTTTTCAAGTCATTTTCTTTAATGATTTGCACACTTGTAACCCCATCAACAAAACTATAATCTAAACTCAAGTTATATACATCAACTTCTCTTTTATCATTTAAATCACTCAATAAAAGACAAGTCGTTGCATCATTATGCACCAACTGTAAACTTTCTCTGAATATAAACTTATTCTTATTTAAATCTCAAAAATATACCTTCACATTTCCTTTCTGCCCCAGTTCATTTTTTGCATAGTCAAGTAGACACTAATAGTGCAAACGATCAGGATCTACTACTAGATCAAATATATCCCTCCCTTTATACCCATCTTCCACTAATATACCCCTAACATGCCACAGAATGTAGCACTTGCTCATTTTACTGCCACAATACATAAATCATAAGAAAATAAGTTTTAATACAAGAGAATGGAACAAAGTATAAGACAACAAAGAAGAAAAGGCTAAAGAGATTGGAAGAGAGTATAAGACAACAAATAAGAAAAGGCTAAAGAGATTAGAAGAGAGAAGATACAGAGATAACAAATTCAAAAAGAGAAACCCTAGACTTCATCGATAGTGGGAATCTGAGTTGGACCTTTTTAGCCAACGTGGCAACTCATATGGAAAGCCATATGAATTAGCTGCACACATCATATAATTTGATAGGGTCTATATAACATCCGTGTCCTAGAATAAGATTACTGTTCCTTAATATAAATTAAGAATGTTATTACTGTTTCAGTTAATTAAATTTGATGATTTAAGATTTGTTTGCCACTATTATGAGTAAATAATTTAGAGTTTGATTATTTAGTAAGTAAGTCAATAATTGATATCGATTAAGCTTGTGGTATGGAATTGAGGTTGATAAGAAATTCTTGATTATCACTCAGTTTTTAATTATATCATTAATGGAGTAATTAGTGGTGAGAGTGTTACATTTTTGTTATGTAGTTTTGTTATGTTAAGGTTAAGGTTTATATTGTGTTTAGATTAATAAAGCTAATTAGGTCATGATTATTAATAATTTGAAAAGAATTTGTCATGGTTCAAAATGTTGTATTTACTTAATAACATTTTAAATTTATTTATCTTTTCTTAATATTAAATTAACTTAATAATATATTTAGTTAACATTGTAATTATTTATTAATTTAAATAATTATTTGTAATTTTACTAATTAGAAAGTTATGAGTTAAAACTTGAAATTATTAAGTTAAAACTTGATAAAATTATTAACTTAACATAACATAACAAAAGTACGTAGTTTTGTTGTGTTAAGTTAATAAAGCTAGTTAGATTAATAAAATAAGAGTTAAAACTTGATAAAATTAGTAACTTAACATAACATAACATAATAAAACTATGTAGTTTTGTTTAAAACTATGTAGTTTTGTTTAAAACTACATAGTTTTGATCAAAATTATGTAGTTTTATTGTGTTAAGTTAATAAAGCTAATTAGATTAATAGAATTAGTTTATATTGTGTTTAGATTAATAAAACTAATTAGGTCATGATTATTAATAATTTTAAAAAAATTATTGTCGATGTATATAATTTTATTGTTGATAATAATTTTATAATAAAATTCAATAATTTAATAT
>CATIWO010552211.1:0-20225 GCA_949673435.1 Macaranga tanarius | reverse complement strand
ACACACATAAAGTTTGAGCTTGGAAGTCTTATATTAATTTGATTATTAATTAAAGAGTTTAATTAATTAATTAGATTAGTTGAATTAGATTTGAGCGTATGCGGGGATCTAGCATATCCCGAAATCTAAATTCAAAGATTGGGACTTAATAGCAATTCAACAAGTATTAATTTGGACTTGATTTAATATGTGATATTAAGTTAAAGGATTAAATTAATATATGCCTTCTAATGGTTTTCAATATGGCCCATGAGATGGACCTAGCTTATTGAAATTATGGATTTGAGCTTGGGCTTCATTTAAAGAGTTTAAATAAGCCCACATGTTCAATATGGCCCATGAGATGGACCTAGCTTATTGACATTATGGACTTATGCTTGGGCTTTATTTATTTAAAGAGTTTAAATAAGCCCACATATTCAATATGGCCTATCAGATGGACCTAGCTCATTTATAAATGGACTTGTACATGAGCTTCATTTAAAAGAGTTTTAAATGAGCCTACTTATTGGATAGGTATGGGTAGGACTTCTTTAAGTGTGTAGAGAAGCCCATGTGCCCATAGCTTTAGCCCATGTCCATTAAGTGTTAATGGATATCAAGGCTAAGGTTATCCAAGTTTCCAAACATATCCCACTCACCATAAAGCCAAGCCATGCATATAGCTTGAGTGTAAGACACTCAAGCTATAGCATTGCATGTGACTTGAGTGTGAGACACTCAAGTTGTAGCATTATATGTGACTTGAGTGTGGGACACTCAAGTTATAGCTAATTAAATAATGTTAGTTTTATTTGAGTTAGTAGAGAGTGTAGAGACAACTCTCTCACTCCTTATGCATGTGAATTGAGTGTGAGATACTCAACACATAAACTATTATCATATTAACTTTATTGATATAGTTAGTAGAGAGTGTAGAGATAACTCTCTCACTCCTTATGCATGTGAATTGAGTGTGAGATGCTCAATATAGAAACTATTATTACATTAGCTTTATTGATATAGTTAGTGGAGTCTGTAGAGAAAAAAAAAGTCATAACTTCATTTGCACAAGTTAGAGAGCAATTTTTGATATCAAGCAAGAGAGAGAAAAAGATTGAGAGAGTCTTCTTCCTTATTCTTCTTCAAGTGTAGAAATATCAAACAATACACAACTGTTGTGTGCTTTCTACTTTTAGTCCATTATCAAGGCTTTGTCCCATACATCCTTGCTTGGTGAAAGTTCTTGCATGCACCTTGGGTCCAAAAAATAGAGGCATGTGGCTTGAGCATCACCATCCTTGGAAGTCTTCCTTGCCAACCCGTGTGTATCAAGCTAGAGGCTTCACATTTGGGGAGCTCGGAGCTTGTAGATCAACACCAACCAAAGCTTGTCGAGCGTGCTAGGTCTTATTTTTGGAAGCATGACTTGGTTGATTTGTTGATGCATATTTAGCTATGTAAGAGTGCATGTGATATGAACTATGGGTTTAGAAGTGTATTGTGTTTGATGCAAATGTTGCATGTAATGAAAAATTTTAAATTCTACATTTTTATTGCTACACTATCATACTTTCCTTCATGGTTCCTCTTCTTCTTCTTCTTCTTCTTCACCATTCTTTTGCTTTTGCAATGAACGTTCTTTTCTTTTTTTCTTTTACCATAGCAAACATCCTTCTCCAAGCTTATATTATTCTTGTTCCAATTCTTAAACTCTTTACTCCTTCCTCTATTGTCCTTCCTAAATTTTTTTATCCTTAATATATATTCAATTAAGTCCTCAAATTTCGTTCCATCCAAAATTTTCTTTTACTTAATTTACGCTGACTCATATGCCTCAAGGATACGAATGTTACAAAATAATTATGCCTAAGTTTATATGTTTGCGGAGTCAAATGCAGATAGTTATATGTATTTTAACATAGTTGTATATTAGGAGTTGGCTGCATTTTAGGGTTTTTTATGGTTTGTATAATTACTATAGAATTTTTTATTATTTGTTTTCATCTTTAGGAATATTTCTTAGGCTTTTTAGAAGGGTTCGACTAAGTCTTGGCAAACTTGTTCTAGTTTTATTCTTATTTCCTATTCTAAGTGTTATTCTTATTTTCGTTTCCTTGTTCTAGTACGCTTTATTTTTCTTTTAGACCAAACTTTGTAATGCATATATAAAGGCATCTAAACCTATATATTATAGATATTAGAGATTATTCATCAATGAAATTAAAATTTCTTTGTGAAGTTTTCAATTCTTTCTTTTGTTCTTAAAGAACTTAGTTAATTTATCAAGTAAATGCTTGGTATGTTCAAATCTAGTTTAATGTAAACTTAAAATCGACTTAGTTGATCTCAAGTTTATATTAAACAACCTTTAATTTTTGTAACTAATATTAATAAATACGGGTTATTTAAGGGTGTTGTTGGAAATTAGAATTTTTTTTACTTAGTTTATGAATGATCTTTGGTAAAGGTATCAGCATTGCATACGAATTTGGCACAAGTTAACCACGTTTGTATCACTACCAGCTTAAAATCAAATTAGTTATTTTAGTTAAAATTCATTGTAAGTAAGAAAAAAGAAACTAATGTAGTATTAATACACATTACTTACATTTAAGACAACAGTACCATCATTGATGTCAATAAAGCAACCATACCTAATAGATCCCTTTGCAACACTACTACTCCCTTGGACATTGTTATTAAGTTCTCTTTATTCCATAAAAGGGGTTATTTGCACTTGCAGTACCCAAATATTTAACTAAGTACCACTAAAGTATTCAACCTTTATTTTTTAACATAAAACCTCCTAATATTTAATTTTGATCCCACGATAATATGTAAACATATTTTCTATCTAACAATGATAATATGTCATAAGTACGGATAAAAATTCCAACTTGTTAAAAAAAATAAAGCCACATAGATTTAGTGTAACACATAGCATATTTCTCATCTTCTACCCCTACCATTCACTTAATTAATACATTAAATTTTTTAACTAACTTTTATTCTTTCCTCTATGATAAAAAACTTTTCTTCTTTCCTCTTCTCAATGCTACAAAATCAAAAATCCAAAAAATCTAGCAAAATGTAAAAATAAAAATTACTAAATTTTAAATTCTAACCATATAAGTGAAGAGCAAATATATGGTTGTTATAGTGTCAAGATGAAGACCCATAGATGCTAAGGTGGGATGATGAAGACCTATAGCCACAAGTATCAGTTTCATGAGTTGGTGGTGAAGGTGGTTATGTCAATATCAGTTTATTGAGCAACTATGGTGCTGTGTAGGCGGTGGTTGCTATTGTTTCATATCAAGAAGGTTAAAAAAAGTTTAAATTTTTTATTTTCTTGTAGGTAATTTTAATGATTTTTCTTGAGTAGTAATTGTGAATATTTTTATTGAATGTTTACCAATTAAAAGGATATATTTTTTGTTTCAATTTGCTTATATTTATAATAATTCTTACTTAATTATTTTCTTCATAAACAAAAATCTTTTTGTCCCTCTTCAACTACTCTATAAAATTTATCATTTTTTTTATATTAATCAAATATGTCAATGCTGAAGATACCAATGATAAGGATGGTAGGTTTCAATGGTAAATGGTGATGATGAAAACATTAATGAGAATGATGGGCATTCAAATCGAACATTCTGCAATTTCATAATTTTTTTAAAGGCAAATTATAAAAAAAAAATTCACCACCTTTAGTGCTTTTGGTAAATTTGGCATGTGTTTTTAATTTTGGTAATTCATTTATCAACTTTCTAATTTTTACAATTTAAAGCACCAATAAACTTTTTGATAAAATTTAATTGATGTAACAGTTAAAGTTATCTATAATTCTTTAAATGGGATCTATATAAAATCTAATGGACAAAATAGTGTGTCCTAAGAATTTAAAACACATAATTTTAAGTGGTTTTATCTGTCTATTTGTTTTGAAAATTGAGCCATTAAAAATGGTACATTTTGAAATTTTAGGGTCTTATAAAATATATTGTTTTGTTCATTAGATCCTATACGAATCTCACATAGAGAGTTAAAAACAATTTTGATTGCTATGTCAGTTTAAATTCACAATTGAGTTTACCACTACTTCGAATTGTAAAAATTAGAAAGTTGGTGAATGACATTGGTAAAATTAAAAAGGTATATTTAAAATTTTAAAAGTGCTAAAAATAGTGAAATTTTTGTAAATTGTTCTTTTTTAAAAAACATAATTCTTTAGTTTAGGGGAAATGAAAAAAACATAAAAGAAAAAAGAAGAATAAAAAAATAAAATTAATTTAATTTAAAGAAATTTAAAGATAAGATATAATAAGTGGGTTTTTTTAAAAATAATTAAATACTTGACATGTGGCCTAACATGGTGCCATATGTCCCATTTAGCACACATTACTTTATTTCTTTCTATGTGAAATAACATATCAACAATAGGTAATCACTACTGGCCAGAAAATAGATACAGGTACTATTATGGGATCAAAATCAAATATTGGGAGGTTTTACATTATAAAAAAAAAGGTTGGATACTTCAGTGGCATTCAATTAAAAATTTGGATACTGTGGGTGCAAATAACCCTCCATAAAAGTTGCAAATACCCTAGCACTTTCCTCCTAGTGTTTTTAAATGCCTTTTCCTGATGGTTTTTGAATTCCCTAACACATTCCTCTTGAGTTTTTTGAATTCTCTAGCACTGACTTTCTTATGGGCAATGACATCCAACTTATATTGACTCAATGTTCTTGCACTTTGAGATTCCTTTTATAACTCACTTGCAGTTGGAGTTTGACAAGAACTTTGGCTTCTTTGTATTTGAGAATTCATTATGTAATTTTATAGTTGGATTTGTGGTTGTGGTTTTATCTTCTTTTGGCTGCTAAGTTGGCCTATTTTTTACTACTTTTAATGCTACTTGAAACCTGGGACACATAAAAGAACTAAAGTTAAATGGACTTTTTTCATATTTAAGTTAAATTTAAAATAACAATTTATAGGATCTAATCATCTCTGATGTTCTCTATGGGCAACCTCTAATGTTGTGTCTTGGATTTTTCAAATTCTATATATTATTATTTGCCCTCGCATTGATAACTTTCTAACCTTCTTCAGTTCATCATTATCTTTTTTCCTTGCAATATTAGGTATCCTATGCATTTTTTTATAATTTGTGGGGCAATGACTTCTTTGCCTATCTGAGGCCATAATATTCTTACCTTCACTAGTTGCAAGCTCTACTGATAGCTCTTCATGTAAGTTTCCTTTCTATACCACTTGGAAACAAAATTTTTTGGCTATTGTTTTGCACTACATATAGCTATAATTGAATATTGGCAAGGGATCCCATATAAGTCTCATTCCTTATAGTTGTAAGTATTATTTTTTAGGCTTGCAACATGCTTATCGTTAGGGTTACAATATACTTATAATTAGGGTTATAAACATTAATGACCTTAAAACTATCATCACCATTCCATATTATCTGTAAATGGTGTGAATTAACCTTATTCTTCTCAAGCTTTTCCATTGCCCTTGTAGAAATGTCTAAAATACAATTTCTAACAAACCTTATCTTTACAAATAATTCTCTTTATGAATTTCATTCTAATCTCTTCTAACATCATAACTATCAATTTAAAGTAAGCTTCCAAAATCCAACCATTGAAGGTGTAAAACCCCTACCCCAGTGTACCCTCACCGGAATACCCTATCTGATAATGGGAACGGTAGAGAAAGGCATTACCATAAGACAATCTGAAACGAGATCTCTTATAAAGGCATGATATTATATGGTAATATCTTAGATATAAATAAATAATAATCAATATAACTTCATAAGAATTTATACAGATGGCAAGTAGAATAACGTTATAATATCTTAACTTATAATAAGTACTTAGATACATAAAAGTTATATATATACATAATCCTCCATTATGGTAAAACATAAGAGTATTGGTTATCATACAACTGAATAAAAAATATAATAATATGATATACTCCGATAACCCTCTCTAGAAAAACTCAGAATTTCCATTCGAGTATAGTTGTACATCCCAGTCCTGCACCACTTTAGCCAAGGCTTAATCGTCATCACCTAACTCTTAAGTAAAAAGAATAAATACTATACCAAGGGTGTAGCCCGGCCATATAACAAAAAGTCAAAAAGCTCAACATGCTCCTATAGCTCACAGCCAGGTCAAAGTGACCTGCATGTCAATGGTGGTCTTATAAAAGACCCGGATGGTAGTGTAAACACTATCTAGATAATCCTCCCTAATGACATATATGTATATAGAAGCTCCAATAGGCTTAGCTCCAACTCTAAAAGCTAGCTCAACATCTACATCATGACCTATAATATACCTAACTAGTATCTCGGTCATGGTCACCTAATATGTCATCATAGCCCATTACACTATCATCTTATATATGTACTAGCTATACAATAATTATACGCCTATGATGGAAATATGAACGCAAGTGAGTGTGAGTAATTTCATAAGAAAATTACCTAGTGCGTGGAAACAATAATAAGGATTGATTAATATAATGTGGAGCACTCAAGAAACAACATCAATCAATGAATAATCAATAAAAAGAATAAATAGAGTGCTCACTTAGAGATAATTAATTACAATTTAATTACATTATATTTTATTGTACTATTAATATTATCCTTAGCATATCATTTTACGTTCAAGATAGAAGTTCTTATAATTACGGTCTTTCCATTTGAATGTTTATATAATGTCACTTTCTCATATCTTAATTATGATATACTGATCATCAAGATCATGGTATTATATATTATACATTTTGAGCATTTGAGCTTTGTTTCGTATTTATGTATATATATATATATCGTATAATATACGTCATCTTATATCATAACATAACTCATATACAACTTTATATATCTACATATCACAATTTCAATATTGAAACTCATATCACTATTACAGTCCATACTAACTGTATCTCATCAAGTTCTGTATGCATATATTTTGAACCATATAAATTTATCCCAAAGGCATGAACCATATAAATTCACCCTAAAGGCATGATGAATCTATGTGTTATCCCACAGATAGTTATCAAATCTGTTGGCCAACTATAACTCATCTTTACTTGTATCTTAACTCATCCTTATATATATATACACACACACACATACACTTATACACAAATTTACTTTATTGGAAATGTTCATGATTTTGCTCTTGAGTTGTTAAAATTATTATTACATTAGTATTATGTTTTAACCATTTACTGGTTATTATAATTATGCTTCATTTAAGAATTTGATAATAATTTTAGCCATTAAAGTTTTAATGCACCATTCAAATTTATTTAATTTTCTTTGTGTTAAAAACTAATTTCAAGAGAATTTTATCATTTAGTGTGGAATTTGAATACAGTTGGATACACATTAACAACTAAGAATACAATGTGAGATTAACATAACATATCTTTAAGTTTAAACTTTTCATATGAGAAATTTGTAATAATTGGTATTTAACATTTAGTATTATTGTTGGTGTGAATTTTTTATTTTTAAATAAGTTTTCAGAATTAAATTTTAAATTTTATAAGTATAGATGTATTGAGTGTAGTGCTCAGGTGATCAACAATATAAACAGGTGATCGACAGTACAATCAGGTGATTTATAGAACAAAATAGGCGATCAGCCAGACACGATACTGATGCCTCTACTATACGCACCAAACCCTCATATTTAGTGTTTTCATGATTTTAAGTCTAAAATTCACAGTAATTATCACCAAACTGATATCATCACTTCTAAATTTCATAGAATTTCAGTTTGGTTGTAACATTTTCTCAAACCATAATAACCTCAACCTCAACTTTGGATTAGATCACAAATTAGTTCACAATAACACGTTATACTTAAATTTCTCAGTAATATTTATAAAGAGAATAATAAAACTACAAAAATATGGCTTTATCTCAATAAATAATTGGGAAAAACTTATATGAAATCAACTTATTAGAACATAATAATACAAGAAAATCCACTGTAGATGAGCAAGAAGGTATATTTAAGAAAAGAATTTCAGCTATCACAAGAACTAACCAAGATGGATTTTTAAAAATCATCAAGAAATAGATATACAAGAAACACTCACTAAATTTTCAGCAAAACTCAACTCTAGACCCCTTTGATTTGATTACTACTTCTTTAAACTTGTTAATTGCCTTCTTCTTCCTTTATAAGTAGAAGTTTTGCTTCTTCTTCTTCTCCTTTATTTGCATTAAAAGAATGTAGAGTTCTTCTTCTCCTCTGTGTTCTTAACATAGGCTACCCTTTTTTTAACATGTGTCTTATAGTATGAGACTTAATTGACACCTCATCAAGACAACTTTCTATTGACTTCCTAATATTTTATTTCTTTAATTGTTTCATCCTCTTTTTTTTACTCTGCCATTCTTCCCAATTACACTCTTCTTAATTTTACTATAATACAATCAAACTCATACTTACCTATTTTAACCAATTTGAGACTTAAATTAATACGAAATAAATTATATTAATTTTTGATTAGGCTTTTTTTAGGACACGGTTGTGACAAAAGGTCTTTGATATATTATTATCCATTAAGTCACACTAAAATATTATTCTGAAGTATGCACTTTTCCATGTCGTGACAAGATATGCCAATACATCTTTAATAATCCCGTCACTAAGCTTATTAAGTTCCTCTATGTTCTTTTTTAGCTTTTCCTTAAAAGTACTTTTAAAACAATTCTAAAAACCAAAATTTATTTCTTCTCCTCTCTATTTCCTGGCCTATGCAACATAAATATGCATGACATATATTTTATGTTTCATATTTAGCAAGTGCTCTATAATTGTACTTAATAAATTTGCAAACAAGTATTTATGTTAGCCACAATAAAAAAATATAGCTTTAAATGTACAGTTTACAATTAAATAAAAGAAATAAAATGTAATTTAAATATACCTTTTGCATGTTAGAAATTATAGTATATTTGACTCCATCACTCAAAGAAAAGTCATGATTTAAACACTTTAAAAGCCAGCCCTCATTTTTTTTATTCTTAATTACAACTATTGCCCAAGCAATTAGCCCTTTTATATTCCCTTTAGGAAATAATCATTTAAACCAATAATTGATCTATAACCAGCCAACTAGCCTTACTAGTTTGCATTAAAACATACAACCTAATAAACTTATTCTCACTAGTTTATTCATTCTTATAGGCTTTGACAACATGTATTATTACAAGATTTCTTTCTTTTATGATTTCCATATAGTCATGCAGTAATTCATAATCTTCTTTATAAGGACCTATTATATCCTGGATTATATTTCTCTTGGCATATGGCACACTGCTATACTAATCTTTAGCTTTAAAGCAACCTCAACTAACTTCTTAAAATCTACCAACTTGATATGTGGCTGAGTCATGATTCTCTCACTATAATGCTTGGCCAACACATTGCTTGTGGCCATTTTGTTTGTGTTATTCCTGGTATTGATGCTTTGGATTATAAGTTTTCATTATCCAAGTATCTTCAAATTGATCTTTACTGACTAGTAGCACCCATGGACATTCATCTTTACACTTTGCTCTAATTCTTTTCTTATTATTTTTCACTAAATGAACTCTAATTCCTTTCAAAATATAGTATCTAGTAATTGCTTCTCTAACTTAATGTACATTTTTTTAAAAAAAACCATTATAAGATAAAAATAGGCATTAATACTTCACCATTAACCATTATTTAAGAACTTTTTCTCCTTTGAGTATCATCCTCACACTTTAAATTTATGTCACTATAATAGCTATCTAAGTCATAATAAATACTTCTTCTATCAACCCTATCATCAATATTCAAACCCAAACTTTTATTCTCCTTAATATGTGCACTAAAAACACCATCAACATTTGTTGCATCATGTTTTATCTGACCCATAGGTTCAGCACTTGTTCAACCCTCTTTGGCACTTATTCCATCCTTTTTGTTGGCAACACAACTTTTTTTTTATTATTATTTAAAAGTTTGTGTCTTTTATAAAAATTCCACACTTTTTTCCTAGAAGCTTGCAACTCCTTATATTTTTTATCAATTAAGCATCCCATATTAACATAAATATTTTCAAAACTAGTGTGAGGCTGGTCATATCTTTCATAATCACTATCCTCACTCCTATTTGTATTAAACTCTTCTTATTTAATATGATTTTTTCTTCTTTATTGCATTCATCATGAGCTATATAAAACTTTAATACATATAAATCCTTAGCATTTTCACATTTATCTAATAAGGTTGTATCATTTATTAAAAGCATAAACTCATCATAACCTTTTAAATAAAGCCCACCTATCGACTGATAGCCTACATCCTTCTTAATGTATAACATTATAACAGGATATAATAGTATATCTAAGTCTAATGTTTCTTCTAATATATTTACTTTACCAACAATATACTTAACACCTTTTTAATTGAAAAAATTTTGATCATGGTGTATCAAGAGTGATACAGAATTGGTATACATTCTATAATAAAACAAAAATATAACATTAATAATTGCAACATATAAGTAAAATCTATTTTAATAAGCACATAACTTGAAACAAATGCATAAGGCAAATAATGAAAAACTCAATATACAACATGCATAAATTGATATTCATGTCATATCATAGGGATAATGACTTCTCTAGTCCTATAAGTTTGGTTTATTTCATAATTAAGTTCTAATAGAAAATTTATTAATAATTTAGTTCTATGAAAATTTAAAATTTTCACCATTAGTCTTAGGCTATAAAGTCTAATATAATATGATGGTATGGCATACACATCCCATCTTTTCTTCACACCTCAACATCCACATCATTCTTAGCTTCCACATCACCTTCTTCTTCTTCAAATTACATGTAAAAAAGTTCTTTAAATCTCAAATCTATTTTTATCAAATCACTTGCATGGATGATGAAAAATTAGCGTTATTAGCACTCATTATCATATAACCATAGCTTCCTTCCCTTATACTTTCCTTTCTTAGATCTCTTTATAGCTTAAACCTCAATTTTGTGCTCTGTTTTTTTATTATATTACTTATATATCTCTTTCTTTCATTTTTTTTGTCTTTTTTATATTTAGATAATTGCAAATTATGGGGTTTGTCTATTGAACTCAAAAAGTGAGAACCCATTTTATGGTTTTGATTTTTTTCTTTTTTGTTTTGGGTGTTTTTGTTTATGAAGATTTTTGGTTAAAAATTTGATCTTTCACTTAAAAATATTCAAGCCGCTACCATTATTTTCTTCACTTTTCTACAATAAACAACAACAATATGAGCAACTCTCAAATCTTTAGATGTAGTCACATTCTCTGTTTTCCCCTTTAAATCCATCTTTAAAACTTAAAAGGGTTCTTGTTGATTTCTTAATTTGATTCTTTAATGACCATGAAGATGTAATTTACCTTCTTTAGTCTGTGTGCTTTTTTTCGTTAAAGAAGGTGAGGTAAAGTTTAAATCTTTCACCATATTGAAGTAATACTTGAGTAAATTCTCCTAAAAATCCTCAAAACCTGAGTATGTTATGTCTTCAACAGCTCAAACACTACATATAAAGCCAAGTTTAATGGTCTAAATCATACCTCATTTGCTGTGTTTTTCTATGAGTGTTGTTGCTAGGAGTATTATTTATGGTGATATCCAAAACTTATGAATCAACTTAAGGAAAAAAAAAGTTTTGAATTGTAAATAAAGTGAAAATGAATTTGATGAAGAGATTTTATTTACATGTAATTTAAAGAAGAAGAAGAAAAAAAAAGAAGAAAAAAAATATGTGATGTGACAATTTTTAAAAAAATCTGATATGGTAAAAAATAGGTGACATAAAAGTTAAGGTGTGAAAAAAAGATGAGATGTGCACGCCATGTCAGCACATTCTATTAGAGTTAACATGCTAGAACTAATGGTGAGAATTTTAAATTTAAAATTTTTATAGAATTCAATTGTTAATGTAGGACTTAATTATAAAATACATTAAACTTATAGGACTGGAGAAGTCATTATCCCTATATCATATAAATAAAATTTCCACGTGCATGTACTAGGCACCACATAAATCTAATAATTTATGAACACCAATAAAATCATAATATTGATACTTTATATGATAATAGCAGTAATATGTTATCACAACCCATAAATTAATTTTTCTTACATAAAAAAACAATAACAAACACAAAAAACGACATGCAGATTTTCAATACAAACAATAACAAAGGAACTATTCACTTACATCTTTATTGATAAGAGCAACAACTATTCTTCCACTAAGTTCAATAAAAGAGACTCACAATTTTTTTTCTTGTTGCAATAACCTTTAACAAATTAGCCCTATAGCCTTCACTTTTTCAAAAGTTCAAAGACTTTAAAACCCTCTAAACTAAAATTCACAAAATTAGTACAACCTCAACTAAAAAACGGTTGTGACTTTTTGCATATAGATTCAGTGATTCAAAGGTGATTTTAGAGAGGAATCGTATTTTCGTTATCATTAAAGAATAGAGAGAAATGGTTATTAACCACAGTGATTAGGGTTATCAATTTTTTTTGGATGCAATGATAAGTTTACTTTTTCTACCCTAAATGATATCGTTTCTTACAAAAGCTTCTCCTTTCCTCTCTCGTAGATGGGATAACTTATTCCTAAATCAGAAAACAAAATGATGTCATTTGAAGCAGTTATATTTAACTACGAGTGGATGACATGAGATGCGGAGTCACCATATGTGTCCTTAATGTTATAAAAATAAAAGATGAGAGTTCTTTTAATGCCAAATTAAAGCAAAAAAAAAAAAGTTAAGGGATGAAAAATTAGGGTTTTCTTTATATTTTTAAATGTTACTTGTAACGGATTAGCTCATAAAAAATTTGAATGGAAATAAAAAGAAAAAAAAGAACACCATTTTTGGAGAATTTAAGAAATCCAGTTTCCAAATACCATATAATTTTTTCCCATTTTGCTATTTTAAATGCTCTATTTTAATTGTAGCCTATGAAATGAAATTTCTTCTTAATAGAAATGAATTAAAGAATTTTAGAAAGATAATTTAAAGTCATTGATCATAATGATGTTAACTTAGTTTGATTTATTTTCATCATATTATACGAGAGTTATTTAGTAAAATTGACTTTGTTTTAAGAATTAGTAATATTGACTTTAATTCATGGTTAGTGGTCTAAATTGTATGTATATTATTTATTTTTTGGATAAAAATTTCATGGCTAAGGTAGAAATTCATCCCCTGAACTATCATTTATGGTGCAATTAACCCCAAAATTAACTTTTTGAGCTATTTCACCCTTAAAGATTTTAAATTTATCAATTAAACCAAAATCTAAGAGAGTGGATAACATGTTCTTCATATAGTAAGTGATATATATTACATAATAATAAAAATACATTTTTTTAATGAATTTCAAATTGATTTAAGAAAAAACACCACCCAACACCACCATCCTGAACACTACGACCCCTATCACTAGTGCCACCATCTTTAATCATGGTCACCACCGTCAGCACTACCAAGTACCACCGTCATCATTCACAACACCACCATCAACACCACTCTACAGCACCATCACCATACCAATATAGCCCAACAATCATCCTTAATAACACACTGCTAATAAAATTAACACTCAACATAACCACCTTCAAGAGCATAACAAACATCATCAACAATAATCAATTAGATTGAACTGCTAAGTTAAATCATCAACACCACCTTTATTTCCTTATCTTGTTTGTTTCTTGCTTCTTAATCATGAAAATTGAGTTTATATCTAATTGGTAATCCAACAATTCAATAATCTTTCTTAATTTTCATGCAATTTAGTACAAAACATGCATATTAAAAAAAACTTAATTGATAGCTTCCAAAATTGTATTTCTTATATACCTAAAGAAAACTCTATCATTATTATCATGATAATAAATGAATTAAAACAAAATTGAAGAGAAAATAAACCTCTAAATGAACATAGGAATCTCCAATCTCAATTATATCCATCATTTTCTTGCCAAATCCTTAAAAAATTCACCAAAACAATTGTAAGAACTAGAAAAAAATCAAAACGAAAAAAGAAAAAGGTTTTCCTATAATAATAGTTCCATTAAAAAAGCTTATTTCTTATAAATATATAGAAAATTTACACATATATTGTAATTTATCTAAAACTATATTAATACATAAAAATTAAAAATATCCATGTATAAAATATGAGCATTATAATACATGTCAAACCCATAGGAGAGTACCAAAATTTAACTTTATTTCAATTTAGTTATTAAACTTTAATTTGTATCTTTGTTAGATATCAAACTGCTATTTAGTTTAACATCAGTTGCCTAAAAGTTTTTTGATACCTAAATAAGCTAGAATTATGGAATTAAATAGTTTTTGCAAATAAATCTATATTTTCTACATATTTATAAGAAATAAGGAAAAATTTAGAAATTATTTTGATTTCACCTACTAAAAGTAGAATCATTTTAAGTGGTATTAAAGTTTCGTAGAAGGTAAACTTCTAACTTGTTTTATAATTTCTAGACTAAATTGAAAAATTAAAGAGATTGAGAAATTAAAACGGTTTTAAAGAGAAATTTGGAGGATTAAAAATTTCTTGTAGTAATTTTTTTGAAAAACAAACTGAAGTTAGGTTATCAAAAGAAACAAATTGAAGTTTAGTACTCAAAATTTAATAAATATAAAGTTATATGATCACCGTTGCATGTAACCTATTCTTATACATGTACATACACACACACACACATAAATATTTGTACTGAAGAATGACTCATATACATAATAAAAAAATTAGTTAAATTTAAGATAAAATTACAAAAATGGCTGAAATCAAACAAAAGGTTTCAAAAATATAGTGACTTTTTTTCAAAACTAATCTCACGTGTTTCCATTTTTATGATGCTTTATATATTTTTTATTTATATGGTCTTCTTTTTTTTTTTTCTTTCTTTCATTCTCTTTCTAGTTTCTCCCAAATCCATTAATATCTTCATCATTCTTCTAAACTCATCACTAACCATAATAAGATTTGTAAAATCAACTCCGCCAACAATGAATTTTCAACGCTAAAGAAAACTCGAACTACTATGATCAATATTTCTTCTTCTTTTTCTTTTTCTGATTTTATTTTTGGATTCGTGATTCTGGTGCTATGGGTGTTAATAGATTTTTATCAATTTATGGGTTCCTATTAATTTGATGAGTGCAGTTCAATTTTTTTTGTTATTAGCACTTGAGTGATTTTTAATTCTATTTTTTTTCATTTTATTTTTGAATTTGTATTTCTAGTATTATATATGTGTTGATAGATTTTTTCCAATTCATGAGTTTGTATTGATTTAGTAAGTATGTGTCGTCATATATATTTATTGTTTATTTTTTTTCTAGTTTATGGTTGTTTGAAGGGTTATTGTGAGGTTATTTTGATGTTATTTATTATTTTTTAGTTGCTGAAGACTATTATCATGTTATTGTTTGGTTGTTTTTGTTGTTTTATGGTTGTTTGAAGAGTTGATATGAGGTTGCGTGAGATTGTTTTGATGTTATTTATTATTTTTTTAGTTGCAGAGGGTTATTGTTAGGTTTTTTTTGTTATTTTATAGTTGTTAAAGGGCAGTTGTGAGGTTTTTTTTATGTTATTTTATTATTTTTAGTTACTGAAGGTTGTTGTTAAGTTGTTATTTGGTTATTTTTGTTGCTTTATAGTTGTTGAAGAATTGTTGTGAGGTTGTTTTGATATATTTGTTGTTTGTTAGTTGTTAAAGTTGTTGTCAGATTGTTATTTGGTTATTTTTGTTATTTTATGGTTGTTTAAAGGGTTATTGTGAGATTGTGTAAAGTTGTTTTGATATTATTTGTTATTTTTTAGTTGCTGAAGGTTGTTGTCAAGTTGTTTTCAAATTGTTTGTCCATAATTTTTGCTTATTTCAAGTTATTTTTCGTGACTGTATTTTTAATTGTTTTATTTCTTTAAATATTAGAAATTTTGAGTAAATAAGTAAGTTAAAATTTTTAAAAGTAAAATATATGATTTTTTTACTAAATAAATTTAATGAAACCTTTCATATGATGGTTGATAGATCTGAGAAAAGATCATGTCCTAAATCTAAAGATCCAAGTCTAAAAAGGACTTTATGTCCACATGAGAAATCAATATTCAATAAGGATAAAGAGATCTAATTGGTAATGAATTAGGATACACATAATACTAATCCAAATAGAAAAAAGTATATCTCTCATATGCCTATATATAGGCTCATATTTCTCTTAATTTAGATATCTTGAATAGCTCTTCTCTGACTTAGGCATTTGAGAACTTGTAGATCGAGGATCCTAGGCTCATCCAAGGTTTTCTTTTATACTTGTAGGTCTAGAGGAGGTTCAGCATTCATCAATTGGCGCAGTCTGTGGGAATTTTTCCAAATTTATTCTCTATTAATAGTCTTCGACCATGAAAGCCTACTCGCTCAACTACTTCAATCAACAGCCTCATGTATAAAAAAAAGGAGATAGAAGGGCTATATATGGAGTCTTCGAAGGGACTACAAAGATTGAATTACATGCACATGGAAAGTACTACTGTATTACTCCTTAAAACAGATAAGTTTTATTTATCTTTGCACTTCATGTCCAATTAGAGACACATAATGCATAGTGCACTTAAATATATGATACATTGCAAATTTTGTTCATGATACAAATTTAAAGATATGAATTAATCCCTGCAATTGATAAATCGTATTGTTAATTACTATTAACAATGTTTATTAGTAGACTTGCAATAATCCATTAATTAACATGTCTGCCTTGGTCCAAAATAATTTAGTTTGGTATGGAATTTAATCCCTTTACGCATTATATAGTATTCTCTCATTCTTATATATATGCATATGATAGTATAGAGAATGAAGTGCAAAGAAACTTTCAAAGAAACTTCCTATGAAAATAAAAGGCTAATTATACATGTTTCCTCAAGTCTTGAGAATGCCTAAAATATTTATACTACATAAATAGGCTTTGTAGGAAGAGCCCTTTAAGAATTTTTGTTCACAGAAGAAAATTTTCCTATTGTTAAAACTTCATTTTCTTCATCTATTTTTCTATATCGATTCAGTGCTAGAATTGCTATCTTAATTATATGCATGCATGAATAAGCTCTGATTGCCTATATTTCCAAGGAAACCCTACTGTCGAAGTTTCGACTAGTTCATCCCCCACAAGGACTACTGTGGAGAAAAAACCTGAGGAACCAAAAATGAAGTGCAGTTAGAACAACATTCTGAATGCACACTGAGATGCCAGCCTTGCCCAACATGATGGTGATTTAATTCAAACTCGTCAAAACGGATGATCAAGTTGTTGGAAATTTTGATTTTACCACTAAGCTGCTGGAAATTTTGAAGAACATCAATAATATCTTTAAGTAGGAACTGACCTATTAGAGTATTGAGCACTAGTCTGTCCCTTCAAAGTTGAAGCCATAGATTGCCAATCATTTTCACTAAAAGTTTCCACAGCAGCTTAAAGTTAAACATCTTATACGATGATTTAAAGTCCTTTGGAAATGAGCCAGGCACTGAAATGGGGTCCTACCACTCCTAACTAAAACTGCAATGTCAAACCAATTTGTCATCCCTTTTTCCTGGATAATAAACAGTAGCTTCTTATCCTCTTTGACAGTATATTTACTATGATTGATTAATGGGTCTTTACTATTCATCCACCTATATGACCTGTGTTAACCTTGTACTTTTAATTAAACCCAACAATGGTAAAGGTGCATGTAATGGTGATCATCATAGATATCTGTGAAGCTAGCTCGACCAAAGGGTGTATCTGTGCTTCACATTCTACACCAGTGTGACTGAAGACATACAAGGAAGCCACTTAATCCCAGTTAACCTTTGGAAGAAACTCTCTAAGTTTTTCTAGAGTAATTTCCAGATCTCAGATTAATGAGAGAATGGCATCAAAATTATTAATATCTCCAAGAGATCATTCTGAACCACTCAATTTATCCACATAAAATTGAAGCACTTCAAAATAGGGAGGTAGCTCCTGCTCTAGCCTAGTGTACTGATAACAAATCAAGGTTGAAGAAGTCAAAGGAGATTCTATAGAAAATTTGAATTCCAGTTGAGACTTCAAGAGTTCATAGAGTTGGTACGAGCTAAAAATAGAATACGTGCCATTGCATATTCTCAGAAATATCTTGCTCCATAGGGAGCTTTTTTAATGAAAGAATTGCAGCAGATCATGGAAATATTGGCTTTTAAAAGTCACACTGAATGTGCAAAATATAAGGCAGGCTTATCAGCATTAAAAACTGAAGGAAAGTGTGTGTAAAGAAACAATGAAAATGCAGAATTTAAAATTTTTCATTGCACGCAATATTTGCATCAAACATAAAAAACTTCCAAGCCTATAGATCTTATCACATGCACTCTCATATAGCTAAACATGTATCAAGAACAACATGCCATCAACAAGTCAACCAAGTCATGCTTCCAAAAATAAGACCTAGCAACTAAGGGATTTAATAACACTTATATAACTCCTTAGTTGGTAGCACGCTCGGTAAGCTTTGGTTGGTGTTGATCTACAAGCTCCAAGCTCGCCAAATGTGAAGCCTCTAGCTTGATACACACGGGTTGGAAAGGAAGACTCCCAAGGTTGGAGATGCTCAAGCCATACGCCCCTCTTGTAGACCCAAGGTGCTTGCAAGAGCTTCACCAAGCAAGGATGTATGGGACAAAGCCTTCAATGGATGATGGACCTTTTAGAAAGCACACAACACTTGTGTATTTTTTATTTCTCTACACTTGAAGAAGAAGAAGGAAGAAGACTCTCTCAATCTTTTTCTCTCCTTTTGCTTGATACCAAAAATTATCTCTAACTTATGCAAATGAAGTTATTACTTAGCTCTCTTTACTAACTCCACTAACTATATCAATAAAGCTAATATGATAATAGTTTATGTATTGAGTGTCTCATACTCAATTCACATGCATAAGGAGTGAGAGAGTTTTCTCTACACTCTTCACTAACTATATCAATAAAGCTAATATGATAATAGTTTATGTGTTGAGTGTCTCATACTCAATTCACATGCATAAGGAGTGAGAGAGTTGTCTCTACACTCTCCACTAACTCAAATAAAACTAATATTATTTAATTAGCTACAACTTGAGTGTCTCACACTCAAGTCACATGCAATGATATAGCTTGAGTGTCTCACACTCAAGCTATATGCATGGCTTGGCTTTATGGTGAGTGGGAGGTGTTTGGAAACTTGGATAACCTTAGCATTGATATCCATTAACTTTTAATGGATGTGGGCTAAGGCTATGGGCTCATGGGCTTCTCTACACACTTAGAGAAGGCCCACCTACACCTATCCAACAAATGGGCTCATTAAAACTCTTTTAAATAGAGCCCATGCATAAGTCCATTTATTAATGAGCTAGGTCCATCTCATGGGCTTATTTAAACTCTTCAAATAAAGCCCAAGCATAAGTCCATAATGTCAATAAGCTAGGTCCATCTCATGGGCCATGTTGAACATGTAGGCTTATTTAAACTCTTTAAATAATGCCCAAGCTCAAGTCCATAATTATACTAAGTCCATCTCATGGGCCTATATTGAAATCCATTATAAGGCATATATTAATTTAGTCCTTGAACTTAATATCATATATCAACTCAAGTCCAAATTAATATTTATTCAATTGCTATTAAGTCCTAATCTTTGAATTTAGATTTTGGGATATGTTAGATCCCGGCATACGCGCAAACCCAATTCAATTAATTTAATTAATTAATTAAACTATTTAATTAATAATCAAATTAATATTAGCCTTCCCAAGCACAACTTTTATGTGTGTGACTTACTATGTTTAAGTCTAAATGGCAATGGAAAATAATATTAATATTGAATATAATGGAAACGCCTCTCCATACTAAATGTGAAAATCCCAATTAATCACATTCAGTTCCCATAAGTCGTGAGTGACCCCTAATATAGATGTCACGACTACCCAATTAGAAATGAATGCTTTATGTAGATCCACAAGAACCACTGAACATAATTACCGTGCACTAAATGTCCCTTCATTACAAGATCCCGATAT
>CATIWO010552155.1:0-10582 GCA_949673435.1 Macaranga tanarius | reverse complement strand
AAAAACAAATAAATACTATTAATTAAGACAAAACAATTAAACTAACTAAATTAACTATAAAGTAACTAACTAATGCAACTAAAAGAAACTAAAATGCAATAGAATGGAGTGCTTAAAACATGTGTTTTTCACACTCATCATTGTGATATGTCTATACACCATCATCTTTGTGAGGCAAACACTAAGTTCCATAATTCAAGATCAAAGAAGCTTTCACGAGCTCTTAGGTCTATTCAAGAGAGGCTTGTGTGGAGAGCTTATTACATCTTGAAGATCATCCCTAAATCAATTCGTGTGTCTCGAGCTAGAGGTTTCACATTTAGGAAACTTGGAGCTAGTAGATTTAATAATCAAAGCTTGTCGAGCGTTCTACTCACTAAGGAGTATTGTAAGTGTTACTTAACCCTTAGTATGTAAGACTTGAAATTTGATTACATGGCTACGTTGCTTGTTGTTAAAATATTATCCATGATGTATGTTTAGTTGTGTAAAGTGCATGTGATTTGGTTCTTGGGGCATTGAATGGATTCAAACTTGATGCAAAGTGTTGCATGCTTCCAAAATTTTAAAATTCCGCATATTTGGTTGCTTTGAACTCCCATTCCCTTTACCAAATTCTAATGGAAGACAGATACAAGCCAACAATTAAAAGGCAAAGGAGGCTAAATCCAAACATACAAGAAGTGGTGAAGAAACAGGTAGTCAAGCTATTAGATTGAGGGATTATTTATCCAATTTCAGATAGTTCATGGGTAAGTCCTATCCAGTGTGTACCAAAGAAAGGAGGAATGACTGTGGAGGAAAATGAAGAAGGTAAGCAGATATTTATATGAGTAGTGACTAGATGGAGAGTGTGCATTGACTACAGGAAGCTGAATTCAGCTACTAGAAAAGATCACTTTCCACTACCATTTATTGATCAGATGTTGGAGAGGATAGCAAGACATGCTTTCTACTATTTCCTAGATGGTTATTTAGGCTACAATCAGATAGCAACTACTCTAAAAGATCAAGAGAAAACAACATTCACATATCCCTATGGCACATTTATGTATAGAAGGATGCCATTTGGATTATGTATTGCTCTAACAACCTTCCAAAGATGCATGATGGCCATATTCTCAAACTTAGTAGAAGAAATTATGGATGTGTTCATGGATGACTTCTCAGTCTATAGAAGCTCTTTTAAAGGATGTTTGGAGAATTTAGAGCAGGTTCTTACACGGTGTGAAGAGACAAATTTAGTACTAAATTGGGAGAAGTGTCATTTTATGGTGGAGGAAGGAATCATTCTTTGACATAAGATTTCAGCACAAGGTAATGAAGTGGACAAAGCAAAAGTGGAGACCATTGAAAAGCTTCATTACCCAACAAACATCAAAGGAATTTGAAGTTTCCTAGGCCATGTAGGATTCTATCGACGGTTTATCCAGGATTTCTCAAAAATCTCTAAACCTCTTTATATATTACTTGAGAAAGATTCTTCTTTTGACTTTACTAATGATTATAAATTAGCTTTTGACAGGTTGAAGGAAGCATTGATAACAGCTCCCATAGTTGTCTCGCCAGATTGGAATCTTCCATTCGAATTGATGTGTGATGCAAGTGATCATACAATAGGAGTTGTACATGGCCAAAGGAAGGAGAATAAACTTCATGTCATCTATTATGCAAGCCGAACCTTAAATGATGCACAACTTAGCTATGCCACAACTGAGAAGGAGATGCTAGCAGTAATTTTTGCTTTTGATAAATTTCAATCTTACTTGGTTCTAAAGTTATTGTGTATATAAATCATGCAGCATTGAAATACCTCTTGAACAAGAAGGCAATGAAGAGGAAAAACCTATCCATAAGCTATTTCTAGATAAGATGTTGTTAGCAATCCAAAGTTTAAATGCACTATGGTTTGCGGATATAGCTAACTTTATATCAAATGGAAAATTTCTGGAAGAATTCAATAGTTAGCAGAAGAAGAAGCTCATTCATGATTCCAAATATTATCTGTGGGATGATCTATATATCTGGAAGCTATGCAATGTGGTTTGATAAGAAGATGTGTAGGAGATGAAGAAACCGGTTCAATTTTGCAACAGTGTCATAGAATGGTCAGTGGTAGTCATTTTGGTACATAAAGAACTGCTGCAAAAGTTCTTGAAGCAGCATTCAATTGGCCTACTCTCTTTTATGATGCTAGAAAGTGTGTACTCAGTTATAATGCATGTCAAAGGAGTGGCAACATTTCAAATAAGGATGAAATGCTCCAATCGGGGAATTCTTAATGTACAAATATTTGATGTATGGGGCATAGATTTCATGGGGCCATTTCCTATTTTCAATGGAAATAAGTAAATACTTATTTGTGTAGATTATATATCCAAATGGGTGGAAGCTCAATCTTGTGCAGTAAATGATGCAAGAATAGTTTGCAAATTCATGAGCAAACTATTTGCTAGGTTTGGAATGCCTCGAGCTATCATAAGTAATGGTGGAACACATTTCTGTAGCAGAAACATGGAAGTATTGCTAGCTTTTTATAGGGTTAAACACAAGATAGCCACTCCATACCATCCCCAAACAAGTGGATAAGTAGAAGTAAGCAATAGAGAGTTGAAGCGGATTCTTAAAATAATAATGAGCAAATCGAGAAAATAATGGGCACGGAAGTTGGATGATGCTTTGTGGGCATATCAAACAGCTGATAAGACACCTATTGGAATGTCTCCATATAGGTTGGTGTATGGAAAAGTATGTCATCTTCCTGTTTAAATTTAGCATAAGGCTTACTGGGCAATCAAGGCTTTGAATTACGATTGCAATAAAGTCGCAGAAAATAGACTCTTACAATTGAGTAAATTGGAGGAGATAAAAGAGTTGGCATATGAAAACTCCAGAATTTACAAAGAACGTTCAAAGAAATGGCATGATGCCAAGGTGAAGATTAAAATTTTTCAAGAACGAGACCAAGTGTTGCTATTCAACTCCAGACTCAGATTATTTCCAGAGAAGCTCAAGAGTAGATGGTCGGGACCATTTGTAGTGAGCCATGTCCACCCCTATGGAGCTGTGGAAGTTTGCAACACTCAAGGAAAAAAGTTCAGAGTTAATGGGCAAAGACTGAAAATCTACCATGGAGGCACATTGGAGAACTTTTGTTAATCGACCTTTTTGGCTGATTCAACACTCTGAAGATCATGATGGTCTAAGCTCATAGACCTAAAAGAGTGCTTCTTGGGAGCTCAACCAAGTTTTTCTTTTTCTTTTTCTTTTTTATTTGCTTTATTTTTATGTTCACATGTTTTGAGTTTTTTTGTGTATTCTGTTTTGTAGGAAGTGAAGAGCAGAAAATCTAAAAGAAATAAAAATTTGAAGAAGAGGAGGAGCATAAAAAGTTGTAAGTGTATATTTATGTGGGAACTAAGTGATTGTGATTACATGCTGTGTGTTTAAATCCTAGAATTTTTCTTATTTCGATCAAATAGATAGGTTGCACACCTTGTTGCATAGTCATGCGACCTGATTCATAAGCATAAAGTAGAAATTTTATGGTTTAGCATGGCCATGCCAAACCAGGATAAAATTAGTCAAATCAAGCACGGCCATATGCATGGCCATGTGTTAGAGATATTAGGTGGAGACACAGGGGCAAGTCAGGCACGACCATGCGTGTTTGGAGCATGCCCGTGCCTGCTTTGCCATAATCGGGCAGTGCTAGGCACATGCCCATATGCATAGGCATGTGCACTGTCGAATTTTTTTTAATAAATGCCACAAAAGTGTATTTTTAAAACAATTCCCAATTCAAAATTCTTCAATTTCCTAAAACCTTTTCACCTTCCCAATATTTCCAACTTCTCAATGTCTAGGGTTCTTCAATTCTCCATGACTCTTCTAATTTCCCAACACTTCCCACTTTCAATTCATTGAAATCTTCAACTTTGACTACTTTTTAAATTCCCAACTCTTCAATTCCCCATTTTTAATCATTTTTTATCTTCACTTCCCTCTATATAAACACCACCTTATTCTCTTCTTTTCCCACACATCTCAATTTCTTCATTATCAAATCCTCCTACCACTTTTCTCTTCCTCTAGCTAAAATCCTCTCTTAGCAAGCTCTTCATCAATTAATCACTCATGGAAAGAAAGCCACAAAGGATAACTTATGCTACAAAGAAAGCAAAGCCAATATCAAAAAGGACACGTGGGGGAAGCTCTACCAATCTGGGTGGCAATTATGAAGATCATATGGTAAGACCTTTCCCTACCCATATTGAATTTGGTCATGAGGAGCAATGAAAAAATTTGAGCAATTACTTTCTAGGAAAATTATGACAAACAAATATTTGAGTGCATATACATTGAGAGAAATAGGTTTGTTGGATGAAGTTAACGTATATCTCACTAGAATGGGGTGGGAAGCATTTGTATTATTATAATATCCAACTTATGTTAGGCCTACATATGAATTCCTATCTTCATTCTATTTTGATGGGCAAGCCCTAGTGATGACTTTTAGATTGGGAAATGAAGAACATAGCATAGGTTTGTTTGAGTTAAATGATGTGTTTCACTTTCTTATGAATCAAAATGGAACAATGGAATATGATAGGCATGCATTTTGGAATGAAATTATAGGCCAAAGGAGTGGATTTTATGAGGCTAGGTCAGTGAAAGAATCTCAAATTCAATCGCCGACCCTAAGGTATTTGCATAGATTGATGGCTCATTCTTTATTTCCTAGAAAGGATGGAGACTCCGTAGTAATTACAACTGAGTTGAACATTTTGTATTGCATGTGTAATAATGAGAAATTGGATATTTGTCATGCAATTGCACTTAAGTTGAAAGATGTGGCTACTAAGATGGCGGAGGCAATTAAAAATTGGTGGATTGGTTACTAACATAGCTTGTTATATTGGTTTTGATGTTGATAACATACCATTTGGAAAGCTTAAGGGACATTATTTGATTGATCTTTTGATGCTGGAAGTTATTGGTATGGTTATAAGAACAGGACCCGAACATTACAATCTTGTTGATGCACTACCACAATAACAAATGGATAAACAGAAGGAGAGTCAAGACATACAAGATGTAATATGAAGATTAGATGATTTGGAGGATGCAGACAATCAAAGATGTTATCAGCTGCATCAAACTGCCTTGAGACATGGAGATGTTCCTCTACCAAAGGTGGTAGAAAGTTTTAATGATGTTAGTGAAGAGGAGGAAGAAGACGTCAAACCTTAATTAGCTCATGAGAATGCAAGAATGAATAAGAAGGATGGTAAGGCCAAAGCAAGGAAAAAGAATAGAGCAGAAAAAAGGAAGAGATTTGAGGAAAGTATTGAGAAAATCAAAAAGAAGATAGAAGATGTAGCAAATCGAACTGATCAAAGGGTTGGTCACATGATTAGATGTGATCACCAAATTTGAAGTTTTTGAGAATATATGAGATGCAAGGATGGATAATTTGATGGCTAAAGTAGAGGAGCTGAAACAATTGATCTCTCAAAACAAAGGAACTAAGGCATCAACAGAACCTTCTATTGAGATCATAGTTCCAGGGACTTCATCTTCGAATGCATCTGACTAGAGGAGTTTTCTTTCCCTTTTTATTTTTCTGTTTTTGTTTTTTTTTTATTTTGTGTTTTGCATTTTAGTTTGTTGTTGCATGAATAAAAGACCTTTCACTTTTGAGCCTATTTTTACTAAGAGTTAGTATCATTAGGTGTGTTTTTCTTAAGTGAGTATGTTAATCTCCTTTTAATGCTTAGTTTTGATTGTTAAGTTAGAGGAATAACTTGTGATTAAGAATTTTTAAATTTTAATGAACCTAATGCTTACTCCTTCATTGAGTGATTGAACTAGGATGCTTGATAGTTGAGAAAGATGTTTGTAGGAATTTAAATATTTCATGTAGTTCATATGTGCAGAGTCACTTAATAAAAAAATAATAATAAATAAATAAATTCCTTAAGCGAGATGGAGCATAAAACGCACTCGTGCATGTACTCCAATGCTCTATAAAGGGTATGAGTATCCAAAGGACTTTATTGAGGTATCCACATTGAGTAATATGGAAAGGTGGGGGATACTACAATAGGGAAATTGTAAGGAATAAATTGTGTGCCTTTTAAGTGTTATTAATGAACGAACTACTTGAGTGTTAGTGTTTCATGCCTACTTTCATTTTTGTTGGTTGCTAATCATGCTTTTTCATGAATTCAACGAGGGAGTTTGCTTTTCACTTGGTAATTGTTATGTTCTTGGTTATGAGTTATTGCTTTAATTTTCAATTGTAAACTTTGTATTAATGGGAGATTAGAATGGTTCCTCAAGTTAAAAACTACTAATAATGTTTGTTCTTTGTATAAATAGGTTGTTTTCTTATTTTGCTTGAGGACAAGAAAAGGCTCAAATGTGGGGAAATTTGATGAGTGTGAAAAATACATGTTTTGAAAACTTTATTTTATTTCCTATTAAGTTTAAAAATGCATGTTTAGTTAGTTTTTAGTTAATTTAGCTAGTTTTGTTATTTTATTTTAATTTAGGTGCTTTTATGTTAAATAGATTATTTTTGTTTAGTTTTTGGTTTTAGGTTGCATTTGGGAGAAGATGGAGATAACTAATGAAGATAAGATAGGATTGGAGATGAGATTGGAAGATTATCCTTGCATCAGAGCACATGCCCATGTCTGAGTTGAAGAAGAGCAGGTTGCAGAGCATATGCCCATACACATGCCCATGCACATGCCCATGCACATGGCCATGCCTGATTACAAGCAATTCAAATTTATTTTGAGGCATGGGCGTGTCAAAATTCTTACGCACCCGTGCATTATGATGTGGCAGCCAATCAAAAGTGGATTTTAAGCTAGAGTTTGGATAGATAGAAGCTCATCTTTTAAGATTATGATTAGATAGGGTTTTGGAGGTTTTAAATGACCTTTTTCACTAGAAAACCAGGGCTTTTAAATAGAACCAACTATTTTTCATTGAGGGTGGTTATTTGTTTTTGTTCAGTTCTTGATTTTTTTTTTAGTGGCTGGAATTTTATTTCTTTTCAGAATACGTTTACATTTCATTTTTAGTTCATAGTAGAGGAGATACTTCGCTTGAAATTAGAAGAGCGAGGCTTCCTTACATCATTTGGAAGGCGGGTTTTCTTGTATCACTATTTTATTTATTCATTATGTTTAGAATTGTTTTTATTTCTCTAATGTTATCTTTTTCTTTTAGTATGAGTGGCTAGATTTTTTTTCAGGGTTCTTATTCTGAATTGACCATGTGCTTTTTGTGATTTATGTTAGGTTGCTAGATCTAATTCATTAGTTATTGTTGTGCTTAATGTCGTTTTAGGACTGATTACCCTAAGATTGAATTAATACTATAGGCTTAATCGATAGGTAGGTTCTGTAGGATTGGGCAATGACCTTTTGATTGCTTAATTAGTTGAGAGACATTTAAGTGGATTAATATTGATTAAAAGTTATGATTTAAAATTTGATTTAAAAGGCATTAGGTTAGTGAGATCCAAAAAACTTAGTGTTAATTAATTTCCAATTAATCATAGATTTATCCGAGAAGAAAACCTATGGTTTCTAAGATCCCTTAAAAATGAGTTAGAAATAGCATAAACCTAGTTAGTTAATCAATCTTTTGAAATGTTCCAATTGAGAAAAAGAACCCTTGCTTTTAATATTTGTTTGAATTTGAATTTTACTTTAGTTTGTTTTGGTTTTAGTTTTTGAAGAATCTAAACTATATTTCGGTGTCTAAACAAACAAACATAGTTAGTATTTTAGTATTTAATTTACAATATCTGTGGCATGATATCTTTATTACTACTTGATACAATTCTGTGCACTTGCGGATTTGTATACATCAGGAGCCTAGACCTAAATTTAGTTGGAAGATTCTTGGGTCATTTTTAAGGTATCACTTTGCACATTAGCTATTTTACAACATATATATCTCATACATATATTGCGAGCCAACATTAATGCCATCCATATATATATATATATCTCATATATATATATAGTATGTATCAACATACATATCTCTTACATACATTGCACGACATCCTACATCCATCTATATACATATCTCATACAAATATAGCATGCATCAACAAACATATCACATATGTACATTGAACATGAAAAATGGACGCATAAATAAGGAGTGATCATGAGCATTTCCTAATCCTATTATAACACATAGAATATTTACAAGTGGGCCTAGCTTAAGAACAACCTTCATTCCATGAGCTTCCTTAGTCACTATCATCATGGGACTCGCCTCCAATCCTCCAAGTTTGAATGGGCTTCTAATTGAACTCTTTAATCATGGTCCATAACTCTTGTGATGTACACTCAATCCTTCGCATACTAAGATAAATAATTTACATCCTAAAACTATGTAATTAAAATTTAATTACATAAATAATAATAATAAAAATAATTATTATTACAAACCAAAAGACGTAAACTAAGTCCATGATCAATCCTTGCATGTAAGGCAAGCATTCAAGCTAATGTGCCTCTTGAACTCAAGTTCAATCAAGTCTCCATGATACTTAAAGATTTGGAGGCAGGCTTACTCATGGGTACTCCTCACGATCATGAGGAGCCATTCTAGGTCGTGAGTAGGCCTATCTGGGCCCAAAACTGATGAGAAATGAAGTAGAATGAGGCAGGCTTGCTCACAAGGCTTCCTCATGATTGTGAGAGGTCGTGAGTTGTGAGAGGTCATGAGTAGCTCTTTGGACACTCAAAAATGCTTCAAAAGTCATGTTTTTAATGTACCAAACATACAACATTTAGCCACAACACTTGTAACTAACATAATGTGTAATTACAACACTTGCAATTAACATTATCAATATTCACAACACTTGCAAATATTCATATGCTTAATCACCGTATTCACAACATTTGCAAATATCAACATGTATAATCCCAACACTTGCAATTATCAACATTTTTAGCATGTAAATCATGTGATAGATGGATCTGATACCAATTGAAGGAAAGTGTGAACATATAACAATCAAAAGTGCGAAATTTAAAAATTTTGATTGCATGCAACACTTACATTACACATGAACCACATCCATGCCCATAGATCATATCATATGGTAAATACATAGCTAAACATGCATCATGGACAACATAATACATCAACAAACAACCAAGTCATGCATTCACAAGACAAGACCTAGCAACTAAAGGTTTGGTAACACTTACAAAACTCCAAGTTGGTAGCACGCTTGGGAAGCTTTGGTTGATGTTAATCTACAAGCTCCTAGCTCCCCAAATGTCAAGCCTCTATCTTGAAACACACTAGTTTCACAAGGATGATCTTCAAAGATGGTGAAGCTCTACCCATAAGCCTCTATTAGTCGACCCAAGAGCTTGTTAAAGCCACTCCAAAATTGAATGTATGGAACAAGGATGCAACCTCCAATGGATGATGGACTTTGAACTTGTACAACTCTTGTACAACAATGGCATTTCCTTGAAAGCACACAACTCTTGTGTATATTTGAAGTCTCTACACTTGAAGAAGAAGAAGGAATAAGACACTCCCAATCCTTTTTCCCTCTATTGTAAGAATATCAAATTTGCTCTCAAATGTCCACTAGGATTAGTTGGTTTGGTTGTCTCTACAAAATCCACTAACTATTAATATAAAAACAATATGATAATAGTTATGACTTGAGTGTCTCACACTCAAGTCACATGCATTAGGAGTTAGAGTGTTGTCTCTACACTCTCCACTAAGTTAAGGAAAACCAATATTATAATAATAATAATAAGTTGAGTGTCTCACACTCAAGTCAAGTGCATTACTATAGCTTGAGTATCTCATACTCAAGTTACATGCATTTGATAGGTTGAGTATCTCATACTCGATCTATATGCATGGCTTTGCTTTATAAGTGAATGGGTAGTGTTTGGTCATATAGATAACCTTAGCCTTTGACCTCATTAACACTTAATGAGTTGGGCTAAGGTTATAGGCATATGGGCTTCTCTACACTTAGAGAAGGCCCACTCTATCCTAAACTAGACAACTTATGTCTTATTTAAACTCTTTAAATAAGGGCCCATCCTAAGTCCATTTCAAGTTCATCTTTATTAATATACATGGTCCATCTCATGTCCAATCTTAATTAGTATATATAGTCCATCTCATGGCCCATCTTTATCAATATATATGGTCCATCTCATGTCCCATATTTGAATGCATTTGGAGGCAAATATTAATCTAGTCCTTGAACTTAATATCATATATTAAATCAAGTCCAAATTAATATTTATTTAATTGCAATTAAGTCCCAATATTTCAATTTAGATTTTGGGATATGTTAAATCCCCGCATACGCGCAAATCCAATTCAATTAATTTAATCAATTAATTAAACTCCCTAATTAATAATCAAATTAATATTAATCTCCATAAGTGCAATTTTTTTGTGTGTGACTTACTAGGTTCAAGTCTAAATGGCAATAGGAAATAATATTAACACTTAATATTATGGAAACACCTTTACATCCTAAATGTGAAAA